>MU226246.1:1739920-1797322 GCA_018584345.1 Thuja plicata
CTATTCCTAAAATTTACATCATAACACTAACCCTAACTCTACCTCTAACCCTAACCATAAAACTCACCCTAATCCTAACCCTAACCCTAACTATAACCCTATATCTAACCCTAACCCTAACCCTAACACTAACTCTAACCATAACCCAAACCCATAACAGTACATCCTAATCGTAAAAATCCCCTTAACCATAACTCTAACCCTAACCCTAACTATAAAAATCACCCTAACCCTAACCCTAACTCAAACCTTATCTCCAACCCTAACCCTAACCCAAACCCATAACTGTACATCCTAACCATAAAAATCACCCTAACCATAACTCTAACCCTTACCCTAACCCTAACCTTAAAAACCACCCTCTAACCCTAACCATAACCAAATCTCTAACTCTAACTCTAACTCTAACTCTAACCCTAATATTAACTATAAAAACCACCCTAACCCTAACCCTAACCCTATCTCTAAACCTAACCCTAACCCTATCTCTAAACCTAACCCTAACTCTAATCCTAACCCAAACCCATAATCATACATCCTAACCGTAAATATCACCCTAACCCTAACCCTAACCCTAACCCTAACCCTTGCTCTAACCATTAAGATGATACTAATCCTACTCCTCACCCTACACCCTATTTCTAAACTGTACATCCTAACTCTAATCCTAACCCTAACTCTAACTCTAACTCTAACTCTAACTCTAATCCTAATTCTAACCCTAACCCTAACCCAAATCCTTACCATAAAAAATAATCCTAACTGTAACACTAACCCTAACCCTAACCATAAAAATCACCCTAATTGTAACCCTATCTCTAACCCTAATACTAACCCTAACTCTAACCCTAACCTTAACCCATAACCGTACATCCTAACTGTAAAAATCACCCTAACCCTAACCCTAACATTAACCCTAACTCTAACCCTAACCCTATCCCTAACTCTAACCCTAACCCAAACCCATAACCGTACATCCTAACCATAAAAATTACCCTAACTATAACTCTAACCCTAAAAATCAACCTAATCCTAACCCTAACCATATCTTAACCCCAATCCTAACTATAACCCTAACCCTAACTCTAACCCTAACCCTAACCCATAACCATACATCCTAACTGTAACTCTAACCCTAACCTAACCCTAACTCTAACTGTAACTCTAACCCTAATCCTAACTCTAACCCTAACCTAAACCCATGGCATGCATCCTAACCGTAAAAAAGCATACTGACGTAACTCTAACCCTAACCCTAATCATAAAAATCACCCTAACCCTGACCCTAACCCTAATCATAACCCTATCTCTAACCCTAACACTAACCCTAACTCTAACCCTAACCCTAACTCTAAACCTAACCCTAATCCTAACCCATAACCCATAACCGTACATCCTAACTATAAAAATAACCCTAACCCTAACTCTAACCCTAACCGTAAAAATCACCCTAACCCTAACCCTAACTGTACATTCCAACTGTAAAAAATCACCCTAACCCCCTAACCCCCTAACCCTAACTGTACATTCCAACCGTAAAAAATCACCCTAGCCCTAAATCTAACCCTAACTCTAAACCTAACCCTAACTCTAACCATAACCATTAATTAGAAATATCTTCCATGTTGCGCCACGAATGCTACTAGCTTATATATACCTATATATATATAATACGCCGAGAAGGATTACTCTCGACGTATTATATATATATAGGTATATATAAGCTAGTCATATAATCAAACACATCTTGAATTTCTTTTCAGACTGAAAACTATATGCTTATGGATAAAGTCCCATGGCATGAACAATTATATTTATTCTTTCTTTATAGATGATTAAATAAATTGCTCAGTTGTATAAAATTCATCCTATTAAAATTTGTATTGACAATAATGTTAAAATGAATGCTCATTTAACCCAAATTCGCTCGGAATTTTTATGGGTGTTAAACAATGACATAATATACACAAAATAAGCTACCACATGATACGAGAAAGTTACAAGTGAACTAAAACATAAAAAAACCGTAAGTAAATCTTCAAATGAAGAAATGAAATTGGTAGTGATACAAAGGGAAAACTCTTCAACATCTAAGACGTTTGCAGGAGACTAAAATAAAAATGGAAAAAACAGTTAATATTACCAAAGCCGCAATGCTTTGAGCGCACTGCAATTTTACTGACAGCTCCCCTCTATTAATTGCTTGCATACCCATGTTACATATGGTTAAGAAAAACGCAGGGTAACTCCTTCGTAGCAAGTCACCCTCCCTCATTGCTACCCAAATGTCTGGAAAGAAACACATTAAGTTGATGGGTAACGAGTTGTCTGTTGACTAAAGCAGTAAAATGGTGAAAGAGATTTATGGCGATTGCTGAAATCAAGCCAACAGAGGCCATAGCTGTGAGAACAGGCAAGACCCACCACGTTGCACAGTGCATCTCCATGTGGACTACTTGCACTGAATATATTGCAGTGATGATCATTCCATGAATCGCCACATAATAATTCAAAAACTTATAACCTCCTCGTGTTCGATCCGACATAACTCTCTCCAACCGCAAAATTTCCTCGTTAAAATTAGAAACATGCAACTGTATAATCTGGCCATACTTCTGCAGAGCGTTTATTTCTGGTTGGTATAATGCCTCAACGTGCAGAGGCATTGAGGTGAGTAAAGCACCGTCGGCGGCCATTATCCAGTTCTCTTATTTGTCTACCAAAACCCAACGATGCCCAACAATATATAGAAAGACCGAAAATGGCCGTCCGCATCTTCGTGAAAAGAGGTTTCCACGAAACGTCTGTATATCCAGACCTACAAACATTTCGTGAACAATCTTCCCAAATGTTTGTCCGGACCTCTTTACAATTTCCACGAAGATGCCAACCAGGGCCATTCTCGGTGACCATGCCATTTTGCGCTCTTGCCGTCATATATCTACGTTGAAAAAATATATATTTTAAAATGATTTAAGCCATATAATTTGTAGTCTAATTTATATTTAGATGTATATTTTTAAATTTTTAAATTATTTAGATATTAGTCTATAATTTAATATTTGATTTTTTAAAAGTGTTCAAATTAATTAGTAAATAGAACATAATAATGTTATAGAATTTTTGAACATTTTTTATTATTGTAAATTCTAGATTTTGAATATTTAATTAGTATAACAATAATAATTTATTTTAAATTAAGTGTATGAAGAATATCAAATTTTTATTTGGATGTTCTTTTATAATTATATATTTAAAATAAATAAAACTATATTAATGTGAAAATTTTATTGAATAAATTTTAGTATTTTATTTGAGAAAATTATCAATTTTTATTTGCATATGTAATTTTCTTTGTAGATTTAAAAATATTTTAGTTAGTGTTTATATTTTGCTTCTTATTTTTATTAAAATTAAATATATTTATGTATGTGTATGTGAGTGTGGGCTTGAACATGAGCCTCATACACCAAAAGTGCATATATACATCTATGGGATCAACCTAGTAGAATCTTACAATGGATTATGACTTGTCTCTAATCCTTTGATGTATTTATATATCAATTGATGTTCACAAACAACATAGAAGAGATTGCAAAACTGTTAGGGTCAAGTTATGCAAGGTCTAAGAGAAAATTTATGAGTCTAAGAGAATAATTGATGATGCCTTGTATGATAATGATGTAGATATGATTTCAAAGCTCTAAATCTAAATGTTCCTTTCGTGGGTTTTCCTTATTCAGTCATACATTCTCCTTATTTAGCATATTGTAATGTCATAAATTGTATCCCTATAAAATTTCATACTCACCTAGGCCTCATTATAGTGAATATTGCCTTACATACCTGATCATGTTTGATTCTACTCGCACTGACTTAAAATTGGCATCCCCACTACCTTTATAGTCCTCAAACCTTGACTCTGCATGATTGGGCAGGTTAATAACATCTAGGGTGCCCTTGACCTAGGACGGGACTGTCTAGGGCACCCTTGAGCCCACAAAGCATTTCCGAATTTGAATCGTCCAACGATCTATTTTAGGAGTGAGAAATCCTCTTTTGTGTTGGTTTGCTTTGAAAATTGAAATACATTTCATAGGGAGGGGTATAAAAGCAAGCCTAGCATCCCCATTTGAGACACCATCTCATGCAATTACACACATATATCCTCTCGTATCAATGAGCAATTGATCAAGCATTATCAAGGCAATGAAGACAAGAAGTAAAGTTTTAGATATCAAGCATTCATGATGGCATCCATGATCAACCTTTTATAAAGTCAACTCCACAAGTCAACATTAACATCTTCGTGAAGACTCTAACACAAGGAAGGATCATGAAGGTGTAAGCATTTAATTTAAACAATTCAATTCAGATATAGCTTACTACACTTCGACGCACTTTCAATTCAGTCATATTTTATGGTTAATTCCAAAATTGGAGTTTGACCTAGGAAAACCCCAATCAACCCAACAATTTCCTTCTTTTGCATGTGTTGGTGGCAGGATCAGGAGACACAAGTTTGCAAGCAAATTGAGAAAATGAAGACCTGTTGAGTGAATCTTCACAGATCCAAAAAATAAGGGTCGACATCACCCCAAGAGACATAGTCCCAAGGAAACTTTTCAGTTATTCACTGATTTTGGAAACGCTAGTTTTACCATCCAGCCTTCCTGGATCAAGGCCATCCTAAGCAACATAGTCTGATTTTGACTCAAATTTCAGATACAGGTTCCTTTATGTCTCGTCTTTCTATATTTGTATTTTTTGTCCACACATTTGTTCTACAACTTATTTTGTATGTTGAAAACCCTCTATTTTACACCCGTGGCTCTTGACTTAGCATTCAATTTACATATTTTTAGTATCATTCTCAACTCCCTTGCAAGGATCATAGGACCACCTTGTGATCAATCCTTCTTGAAAAAATTCAAGGTAAAGTTGTATAATTCCACTCTCTTTCAAAGTAATCAAAGTGGAAATAGACCTAGTTTCCACATTTGCATGCATAAGCTAGTGAACCCTATTTCCCCATATTATATTATGGTTTCAAACCTAATGTATGCTTGCATTAAATTCTGATTTTTATTTCTAAATCTTATTTGTATGCATCTAATTTACTCATATTTGCAATCATTCCCAAAATATATCATTTATGCACTTGACATTTCATGTATTTAGAGACACTAGCTCATCAACATTGCATTTTGATGAAAATATCTTGCTTACTTCTTATTTGCATGTTTAGATATGATTTATATGCACTTAATTAATTCAAATTTGCAATCATATTTCATTTATTCAATGGTTAATTAATCATGAATTATTTAAAATTGCATTGCTTAAACATTCTTCTTAGCTTTGTGTGTGAGTTTTCATGATCCTTAATCCTACATCTGATATCATTGTCAAAAGAAGCTATAAACTCATGGCAGCCCAAAGTTTAGATACCAAGAGTGTAGAACCTGATTTGACTAGCATATTCCATTGTAACTTAGGTGAAACTTCTATGCCCATACATGACATACCCAACATTGTTGAGAACCATTCTTCCTATACTTTTTATGATGAGGATGACTCCTTAACACGAGTATCTACCAACCAATTGGGAAAGCTTGTTAATGATTTGGATAAGCTTCAAATATGGATTGATCAAGAACACTCGAATAGTGAGGTGATTCCCTTGGTAGAAGGAGTGAGGAGAATGATTCAAAGCAATGTGCATGGTGTGGAGGTGTAGTTTGACATTGCTCATATTGTTGATACTAATGTTATACTTAAGAAAAAATTTGTTGAAGCCCTTAACTTCTCTAATCCTACAAATCAAGTTGAGTGTTACATTCGTATAGCTACATCATTGCCTAATGTTCCTACATATACATCTGAACTATAATGGCTACCTCTACACAAAATGTTAATCCCACACATTTTAGTTTTGGAGGAATCCATATCAATCAAAACTCTTGTATATGACCTTCTATTAGTCTTCCATGTGTTTCTCAACTATCTCCTTTACCCACTTACCATAATTCTCCACTTTCCTATTCCACTGTTCCATCAACTTATCATAATCACAATCAAACATGTCCAACGCCAATCTATCCACCAAAGCCACTATCAAGAACTTAGATCAAGGTTTCTCATCCTTGCAACAACAATTGAATTCCATAATCCAATCGAAATTCACTATTCCCACATGTGATACAACTAGCCCACATTCATAAGACATTGTTTATATTGTTGTCCCTCACTACATGGAAATTCCTCAATCAGAGTTATACAATGGAAAAGATGACCCCTTGACTCATGTAAAAATATTCCAAACCTTGCATAGTGATTTCTCAAATGGTCATAGACTCATAGAAAAATTGCTTTCTCGCACTTTTAGAGATAAAGCTTTGCAATGGTATTGTTATTTGCGTCCTTATTCTATTGATTCTCTTCAAAAATTGGCTAATACATTCATACCAAAATTTCAAAATAATATTGGTCCTTAAATTACTTTGACAAATTTGATTCATCGTAAACAAGGAGTTAAAGAAAACAGTGACTAATTTTATTAGTAGATATAAATATTTGCATTCACAAATTGCTTATCCTATGCTTGATGATAATGTTCAAAGAATTTTCATTTCTAATTTGCAAAAAGACTTTAGAGATATGTTGTTTTCTAAGTTTACATCTTTTAAAAAATTGTGTAGTGCTCCATGATTATCAGCTTCAAGTGAGCCAATTGAATCATCTTCATTAATGGCTCTAGTTGATAAGAATGATGTCACTCAACAAAAGTTCCAAAAGAAAAACAAAGGTTTCATCGAGATCAATAACAATTCTTCAAATCATGTTGATACAAAACAGTGGTAGCCGCAACATCAAGTGTGGCCCCTTTATCATCATTCTTTTATTCCTCCTTTTGAGTCATTGTTAGAAATTAGTGCTCATATGGATAGCATTATTAATATGGTTAATAATATAGAAATATGTATGTTCATATTAAGTTGTTGAGAAACAACTTAATATTAAACTATAATAAGTGTTTATTTGTGAGTTGTTAAAACAACTCACAAATATAGGGGAGCAGTTATAGGAGGTAAAACAAGTTTCCTACAATATAGGTTATGAAAAACACATTTATATATGTATTGAATGAATGTGAATAAAAATAAGAAGCATGCACATTGTATTGTATGTTTTCTATTATTTTAGCTTCTTATCTCTGCTCATATTTCTCACATGGTATCAAATCCATATCTTTTCTATGGCATTTTATTTAGGTTGCTCACAGTTTGCACAACAGAAGTCATTGATCTATTTTTGGAGAAGAGAAGCATGCACTTCTAATTGATCGTGTCCAATCATTGTGGCTTTATTATACTATCTATATTCTCTTCATGATTGTGAATCATCCTTGACCAAATTGTGGCATATTTCCTTGCATTTAGTTGGAGATAATAATAAAAATTTATATACATTGATTAGAGCAGTGTTTTCATTGTTTGTGGGTCGCACTTTGCCCCTATTGAGTCTTTGTTTAATGGAACATATTTTGGCAATCAAATCTATGTTCATAGTGATTTAATTTTTTGAGTTTGGCATTGGCATGAAGTTAGCAATGTTGGGCATTGTTCTTATCTTTCTGACTAGTTTGTGGAGCATGGTGGTCATCCTTCATATCATTGGTATGAATCCACAGTTTGGAATTGTTTTTCCATTGAGGCTTTCTAGATCTGTGGAAGTGGAGAAATTCTCATCCTTAATCTTATTGATTCTTTTTTGTGGGGGTTCATACTTCTTTCTTCACAATTAATGATCATTGATTGAACATTTGACCACTCCAAATTGACTAAAATGGCTTGGTTAAAGGCATAGAAGTGTCTAAATGAAGCATGTGAATCTTTCATTGTTGTTGGAGAGCACAAAGAATCTAGGAAGTGTTAGATATTCAAGGCATTGAAGTAACCAGTTGTAGTTGTAGTTGTCAATTTATTGTTTTAACGACCCATAATTGCACGAGAAAATCATGGAAGAAACCCAAGGGAGTAAGTTGGAGGTCGTGCAATCTGAAAAATCAAGTGCTTCAAGTATTTGCACTCTTCTCATCACTCTCTGCTTCAACAATGAACTTGTTGAGAACAAATCGTGGCCATGCTATTATTTGTTGATGTAAGGTGAGTTTTTTGAAATTCATACCTAGTGTGGTGATGATATGGGAGGTTTTTGAGTTTCAAACTTAGGTTCTTGTTGTCTAGAGAAACTATGTCTTATATTTGTGTTCTTTGAAGTTTGAATCAGGTTTCATTGTAGACTCCTTCCACGTCAACTTCAAGTTCTATATTACTTGCTATTGGGCTTGTATGCCAATTTTGATGGCTGGAGGAGTTGACCATTATCGTTGGTGATCAAGTTTTTTCGTGGTGGTGTCTATAGAGAATGATGTAAACAAAAAGTTGAAGTTTATTGTGTATGGGTTAATGGGAGCTGGGTGGGTAGAATTGAATTAATTTATTAGTAAGTTCATTATTTTATTGTTCAGTTATTATTATTTTTTAAATTATATTATTAGTTCTTACAAAGATAATGTGTGGCATAGTTTAAAAGTGAAGTTTAAGTTGTACTCTTTTAAACTAGGGTCAAAATGTTAAAAAAAATTATAAAAAAATTGTTTCAATTATCCTTGGAGTGCATGATCGGTAGTACCTAACACTCCTTGTAAGAAGTTCAAATGAAGGGGTGAGGATATATTCTTTCCTCATATGATGAAATGAGCCTCAAAAGAAAAATTTGCTAATTAAGTAGCACATATATTGGAGGATGGAGGCACCAGAGGATGGAGGAAATTCAACGACGTCTGGTCAGTCACTAGCAACGAGGTCGTGAATTATATTAGTGAAAAATCAACTTGTGCCAAAATGACTAAAGCCAAGATTGGTTTCTAAGTGGTAGCAAAAGCCATCACATAACATTTACAATTAAAGTGGCAATGATATAAGACCTTAGATAGATGTGTTAGTTCCTATCCTTGGTTCCATGAGTAGATGTGTTTGTCCCTACTCATACTTTATGTAGTCTTCAAGCATTGTTGCAAACAGTTCTTTAGGAGAGTAGTTGACTACAAAGATCCTCTGATTGTTAAGACTTCTTGGAAGTGTGATCGGTTGGTGATGAGATCACTAGAAAAGAAAGTGAGATAAGTTCTTGTATGTAGGTGACCATGTGCAACAAGATTATGATAGCAATATGCAGACCTAAAAGTATGTGCAGGCATATGGTTTTGTTTCCAGTTCATGTGATGTACTTTATTCCCATGTTTGCACCAATGAGGGATGTTAGAAATTAGAGTTCACGTGGATACCATTATTAATATGGTCAATAATATAGAATTATGTACATTAATATTAAGTTGCTGAGAAACAACTTAATATTAAACTACGTTAAGTGTTTGTTTGTGAGTTGTTAAAATAACTCACAAATATAGGAGAGTGGTTAGAGAGAGAGAGAGAGAGAGCTAATGTGAAGAAAAATAAGAAGCACATATTATATATATTTTTATTATTTTAGCTTCTTATCTCTGCTCATCTTTCTTATAGTAATTGCATTGTATCATGCTGAAGTTTATTTATGTTAATGTAGTGAAGCTTCCTCCCATCAAACCTATAGATACCTCCAAGCGCTCGACATATTCCTTTGATCTCAAAGCCTTTTTCCAATACCATTGCCAAACCGACTATGATACTGAGAAGTGCTTTGGATTGAAACATGTTATCCAAGATCTTATTTATTCCAACACTGTAAATATGGAGGGTGTGAATTGTTAAGGAAACAAATTCATAACACACCCTACTCAAAACTTGCAAATCTTTATTATTCCCCTCCCTTCTCATTCCATCAATTTTGTCGAGGCTAACAAAACTAAAAACATAAAAGCTAACGACGTGTATGATGAGGCCAACAATGTTGTGAACCTTATTGAGCGACCTAAACATAAGCCTAAACCTTGCATTACCTTTTATTCAAGTGAAACTATTAAGGCACTAATGAACCCCTATACATTACTATGAAAATTAAGATAAGCTCTCACAAGGAGTCCTCATTAATCTAGTATGTATGGTGAATGTTATTACTAAAGAAAATCTCTATGCAAACAAATGCATCAAGATACATATGAGAAATCCAATGTTTTGATTAAGTAAAAATAGGTTTTGAAATGACCCAAAACCTTTTACAAAAAAACAGCGAAAGATAGAGCGTTGAGAGGACAAAAAAAACTACTGTGAAGCACCACCTAACAAGTCAAAGGGAACTAAAAATAGTCCCCACAAAGTGGAACAGAGACCAGACCAGCAAACTACAACAAAGGGTTGTCAAGATTTACATTTAAGCCTATCCTTATGTGAACGTAAATTCATATCAAAAGAAGGCTTAAAAGACTTTAATTTATTTCCTTTAACTGTCGTCCATCCATCCTCCACCTTCTCAACAGCATTCTGCCAAGCCAAAGAATTAACATAAGAGCCCACAAAAACCTGAGAAACAAGGCTGGCCACACCAGCATCCACAGTTGGGACAAGGACAGCATCACCACCAATCCCCATTTCCCTCCTGGAGAAATAGGGACAGTAGAACCCACAGCACCAGCAGGCAGGATAGTTGATCTAGAGACAACATCAACAATCTGATCAGGAACAATAGCATGAACACCCGAAAGGACAACACCAACAGTCTGAACCAAGACAGCATCTGAAACAGCATCAGTAGCACCATCCTTAGTGTGATCATCCTGAGAGGAGCTAACAGCCAAACCCCCATCCTTAGATTTACAAACCGTATAATGGTGGTCAGAAGCCCCCAACCACCAAGAAGGCAAATTCTTCGATTTAACCTTGTCAGATAAACACCGAGCAGCAATATGACTAGTCATGTGGCATTTCCTGCATCTGAACGAGATTCCCTCATAATCTAGATTCTGGATCCAAGAGCCCTAAGGGGAAGCTAGAGTAATCTTCTCAGGGAGACCCTTAGAAACATCAACCTCCACTAGGATACGAGCATACATCAGATGAAAAACATCAGAGGAAACTGGATCAACCATCTGGAAATCCCCAATAGCCTCCCTCGCAGATTCCAGAACATAATCCAGCCAAAGATGAAGGGGAAGATGAGAAATCCAATGTTATGGTTAAGGTTCATGATGGTTTTTCTTGTCCTGCCATATATTATATCACTCTTCTCATTGAGGTGGTACTAAGTGCTTAGATGTTTCTTTCACCATTTTGAACTGAACATCCAGAATATTAAGAGGGGAGGGGTGAATCAATATTCTTCTGAAAGTATTAAAATGTTGTAATAACCATCCACATAACATAATTAAAAATGCAGAAAGGATGGGAGCAATAACTAAAAACTATAACACCACATAACATCGGGATTTTTGCTTGGAAACCCAAAATGGGAAAAACCACAGAGAGAGTTATCTCTCAAGAATTATGTAACCGGTTACAAAATACAAAAGGTGGCTCACTTCCAAGGGAGGATCATAGTCAGAGGGGCTCACTGTACAAAATACAAAAACTAGCTATCACAATTCAAAGATGACTTATTGCTAAAATACAAGTTACAAAATTGAACCGTTATATTTGCATTTGTATATGCATGAGTATAGTTCTCATTGAGGTACAAAACTCTATTGTACAATCTCTATACTTTACTGCTCTAATACATATGTCAATTCGCAAGGTATATACATCACAAGATCGCTATCATATATTGCCTTTTTCATCGCTATGTGTTTTTTGTTTTGATGTTGCTTCATATATATACTAGATCAGTATTCCCACAAGTCTGCATGAGGGTAAGCACGCTTCAATATATCAGAGATGTTGGCTAGGCTACAAAAAGATTTCCCAAGCTATTCCGAATATGACCAAACCAAAAACATTGCACAACAACTGAGCCAGTAATGTCATATCGGTTCAAGAAATATGTCAATGATAGATAAGCCAGAGATAAAGTACCAAACTGGTCAATGACATCAATGACAAATATCAACAATCTCCCTCTTTGTCATTGATGGAAAAACATTCTGGAATACCAAAAATTCCAAAAACTCCCCCTTTGATGAATATCTCTATTTTTTTGTTTTTCAAAAACTTTTATTTTGCTTATTATTTTTCCCCCTTTTGACATCAATGAACAAGGGGTAATATATTAAAAATATATATACAATGTAAAAATACAAATTTCTAAGATGTGTTGCCAGAGAAAGAGTTTTTTATCTTTTAAAGGTGGGTAACCCACTTATTCTTGTTACCAATCTATTGCTAAATTACATTAGTGAGAAGTTGTGCATGAAATTGAATGGATGCAAGTAGAGATTATCCATCTTCAATGGAGAAGGGGTCAGAGAGAATAACATGTTGTGCCTTCATGAGGGCACGATTCATCAAAGAAATATTGTCTCCACACATCTCCTAAAGATTGCCTAAGGGAAGAATGATGTTATCCCTTTGTTGTTCAAGTCTGAAGTATCTCTTGTGCAGTTCCTCAATGGAGGATCTCCCAGATATGAACAAATCTTCTGATAGCTTGAAAGTGTGATATGCTTGTCAGATTGTTGACTCAATGGAATCAATCTCTTTTCTGATATTGGTTGTGGCATCCAGCCACTATATATTATACAAGTACAAATAATTTCCTTCCCGAATAAGGTCTTGACCTTGGCTAATAAGTTGTTGAAGGTGCGAGAAGGCATTTGAACATTGAGCTTTTAAGTCCTATAGAAACTTATTCTTTTTAGCCTCCTTTGCCTGATGGGCATGTTCATCCAAAGAGCCAGAGAAATCCTTCAAAACATTGATGAGAGTTCTACATTTTTCTTTATTGTTCCTGGACTACTTTATATTATATTATGGAACAATACTTTGGAAAGCAACAATGGTTTCCTTAATCAGATTGTCTTGTTCTTCTAATTCCTTGAACATATCATTCTTAGCAGAGGCTTGAATAGACTTACCGAGTTGAAACATCTGAAGGATTAATATTGTTAAAGTCAAGGATTAGCTTGGAGGAAGTGATGGGTTGGAACACAAGTAGTACAACAAGTAAATTTTCCAAAGTGTCATCAGGACATGTACCGATGGAGCTACCAAGAATTTCTTCCTTTTTCTCATTTGTTCCTGCATCCGATTCTTTAAATTTTTCCTATTTTGTTTTCTTTTCCTACTTACCAATATTGATTTCCTCTATTGCTCTCTCTTCTCCTCTTTTAGTTTTCTCTTTTCTTTCTTCTTTGGTTATTTATTTTCCTTTCTCAATTTATTTTTCTTGTCCTTGTTCTATAATTGATGGTTTCACCAAGATTTGAATTGTTTTTTTATCAGAAAGAGGAGAAAGACGGTCTACGAGAGTTTGAGGCATAGCGACTTTCATTTGGAGAACTTTCTCTCATCCTAGGGACCAGCGACCAGGGAGATCAGAGAGACCAGTGACCAACGACCAAGGAGTTTAGAGAGGCAGGGATTTTGAGAAAAGGGTTTCCCAGATTCGAACAAAGGGGGACCCAAGGCGAGATTTTCTATTTGTGAAGAGTGCTTTCAACACAAAGCGATAGGAGAAAAGGTGGAGCCCAGTTTCAGACAAGAGTATTCTAACTATCAAAACATCTGTTGGGCCAGGCTGAGTCCAGAATTTTACGACAGAGTTTTGTTTCAGAATTTCAGTTAGAAACAAATTAACTGGAGTTTTGGCAGAATCATGCTTTCTGCACCTCATCGGAGAGCAAATTAGGGAAGATTTGAGAACGCTTACAAACCGTTCGACAAAATGCTCGTGCTTTCTACCCGGGACAGCAACAAAACATTGCATGAGAACTGTTTGACGGAATGACTAAATCCTGTCTGAGATTGTGACACAATTAATTGCTTATCACTTTACAACACCAGGGCATGAAGGCCATGGAGCCCCCACCCGATACAGATACATATAAGCAGATAGTGGACCACTTGAATAAGCTAGAAATTGATGGTGCAGCTCTGAAAGACACATGTCTTTCTTTATCCAATGTCTCCCAGAAGCTCCTTGATCGACTCCTTAAAATAGAAGCAGAAAACCAGTCACTCAAAAACAACATGGCAACCCTTACTTTTGAAATGGCCACTCTCATACAACAAGTTGTAACCGACCGAGCTCTTTTACACAGTTTCTCATCCACCTTCACATCACAAGCAACGGGTATTCAAACTGATCTGGAATCTGTCATTGCAAAACTGAATGAACTCGACAGCATCAAAACAGAACAACTGATTTGGTTGCCAAACATTCTTCACTAATGACCGAAACATAGGAGAAACTCAAATCTTGTGCCTCAACCTGCAATAACAACGCTACTGTTGCACCTCTCTCAGGCATTATGGAATTAGTCCAAGGTAAGATGATTGATGAACACATGAGACAAAAACGTGAGTTGAATTTGTGTGTCCGTGGTCTCCCCTCTACTGTTGATCCATCCTCTGCTGGACAGTCCTTCCTCAAGGACCAGCATGATATTCCCGATATTACACTCGACAGCTGCTAGTTTGGCCAGGATGGTACACTTGTCATCGGGTTCTCTTCCCTACACGATAGGTTACGGGCTCTTAGAGCGAAGAGGAAATTATTCACTCTTCCCTCGAAGATTTATTTGGATGAGGATCTCACTAGGTCACAGATGGCAGAACTGAAACAAGCCAGATCCCTAGTTGCTGAGGCCAGAAGCAGTGGGAAATGGGCAGTTGTCAAGAACCTTAGAGCAATTATTCGAGATTCTCCCCCTACTGGGTGGGAACCGAGACAGGCCGATAAGGCCAAATGATGGTCACACCGACAGTTGAGCAAGGGTGGGCCACCCCCCCTCTGGCTCGCTTCTCCTCAACTGCTGGAACGGTAATGATTCTCTTTGGTCGTTACCGGGTCTTCTTCAGGATGCGGTCGAGTCTATTGATATCATGGCGGTTACCGAGACACATGAGAGCCCTGCACGTCCCCTCCCGAGTTTCATCAGTTATCAATGGTTATCTGTATGCAGAGAGGAGGTCCGCACTTTTGGTGGTGTACGGGGCTCTAGTGGCGTGGCATTTTTGATTAGGGACAGCCTTTTCAGCGCTACCTCTATTGTCCTTTCAAACATATTTGCTAGATTCATGTGGATTCAGGTACACCACACTGGTCACTGCCAGAGAGATATTTTCATTGCAGTTTGCTACTTCCCACTGGCCTCCTTGTCGTATGCCATTCGTAGTGCCGAGGATGGGGATCCTTTTCAGGATCTTCTGGAGGGCATCTCTAGATTCAGTGCCTCGGGCGATATCCTCATCCTTGGATATTTCAATACACGGACTAAAGAGTTGCAGTCACCTATACATGACCGGGACATTGATTGGACCTGTACTTCCGAGTTAGATCCGGCCAGCCTTGGGCTTCAACGTACCTCAGAAGACTACAATGGGTCGTTATCCACTTATGGTCGCCACCTCCTCCAGCTTTGTGAGTCTTTCGATCTGATCATTCTGAACGACCTTTCTTGCTTTCCCGGTTCTGAGCTTTTCACATGCTGGCCTCATGGCGGTGGCGCTAGTGTAGTCGATTATGTGTTCACTACTGCCTCCTTTGTCCCCTCCATCCGCCTCTTCGCCATCTCCCGCCTTCCTTTGGTTGATCATGCTCTTTTGAGCCTCGTGCTCCGTTTCGAACAAAGGGGGACCCAAGGCGAGATTTTCTATTCGTGAAGAGTGCTTTCAACACAAAGCGACAGGAGAAAAGGTGGAGCCCAGTTTCAGACAAGAGTATTATAACTATCAAAACATCTGTTGGGCCAAGCTGAGTCCAAAATTTTACGACAGAGTTCTGTTTCAGAATTTCAGTTAGAAACAAATTAACTGGAGTTTTGGCAGAATCATGCTTTCTGCACCTCATCGGAGAGCAAATTAGGGAAGATTTGAGAACGCTTACAAACCATTTGACAAAATGCTCGTGCTTTCTACCCGGGACAACAACAAAACATTGCATGAGAATTGTTTGACGGAATAACTAAATCCTGTCTGAGATTGTGACACAATTAATTGCTTATCACTTTACAACACCAGGGCATGAAGGCCATGGAGCCCCCACCCGATACAGATACATATAAGCAGATAGTGGACCGCTTGAATAAGCTAGAAATTGATGGTGCAGCTCTGAAAGACACATGTCTTTCTTTATCCAATGTCTCCCAGAAGCTCCTTGATCGACTCCTTAAAATAGAAGCAGAAAACCAGTCACTCAAAAACAACATGGCAACCCTTACTTTTGAAATGGCCACTCTCATACAACAAGTTGTAACCGACCGAGCTCTTTTACACAGTTTCTCATCCACCTTCACATCACAAGCAACGGGTATTCAAACTGATCTGGAATCTGTCATTGCAAAACTGAATGAACTTGACAGCAGCAAAACAGAACAACTGATTTGGTTGCCAAACATTCTTCACTAATGACCGAAACATAGGAGAAAGTCAAATCTTGTGCCTCAACCTGCAATAACAATGCTACCGTTGCACCTCTCTCAGGCATTGTGGAATTAGTCCAGGGTAAGATAATTGATGAACGCATGAGACGGAAACATGAGTTGAATTTGTGTGTCCGTGGTCTCCCCTCTACTGCTGATCCATCCTCTGCTGGACAGTCCTTCCTCAAGGACCAGCATGATATTCCCAATATTACACTCGACAGCTGCTAGTTTGGCCAGGATGGTACACTTGTCATCGGGTTCTCTTCCCTACACGATAGGTTACGGGCTCTTAGAGCGAAGAGGAAAGTATTCACTCTTCCCTCGAAGATTTATTTGGATGAGGATCTCACTAGGTCACAGATGGTAGAATTGAAACAAGCCAGATCCCTAGTTGCTGAGGCCAGAAGCAGTGGGAAATGGGCAGTTGTCAGGAACCTTAGAGCAGTTATTTGAGATTCTCCCCCTCCTGGGTGGGAACCGAGACAGGCCGATAAGGCCAAATGACGGTCACACCGGCAGTTGAGCAAGGGTGGGCCACCCCCCCTGTGGCTCGCCCCCCTCTGGCTTGCTTCTCCTCAACTGCTGAAATGGTAACGGTTCTCTTTGGTCGTTATCGGGTCTTCTTCAGGATGCGGTTGAGTCTGTTGATATCATGGCGATTACCAAGACACATGAGAGCCATGCACGTCCCCTCCCAAGTTTCATCAGTTATCAGTGGTTATCTGTATATAGAGAGGAGGTCCGCACTTGTGGTGGTGTACGGGGCTCTAGTGGCGTGGCATGTTTGATTCGAGACAGCCTTTTCAACGCTACCTTTATTGTCCTTTACGACATATTTGCTAGATTCATGTGGATTCGGGTACACCACACTGGTTACCGCCAGAGAGATATCTTCATTGCAGTTTGCTACTTCCCACCGGCCTCCTTGTCATATGCCATTCGTAGTGTCGAGGATGGGGATCCTTTTCAGGATCTTCTGGAGGGCATCTCTAGATTCAGTGCCTCACGCGATATCCTCATCCTTGGAGATTTCAATGCACGGACTAAAGACTTACAGTCACCTATACATGACCGGGACATTGATTGGACCTGCACTTCCGAGTTAGATCCGGCCAGCCTTGGGCTTCAACGTACCTCAGAAGACTAAAATGGGTCGTTATCCACTTATGGTCGCCACCTCCTCCAGCTTTGTGAGTCTTTCGATCTGATCATTCTGAATGACCTTTCTTTCTTTCCCGGTTCTGAGCTTTTCACATGCTGGCCTCATGGCGGCGGTGCTAGTGTAGTCGATTATGTGCTCACTACTGCCTCCTTTGTCCCCTCCATCCACCTCTTCACCATCTCCCGCCTTCCTTTGGTTGATCATGCTCTTTTGAGCCTCGTGCTTCGTTTCTCCCCCCCCCTTCGCTCGCCCCACCCACCCAACCTCTTGATTGTTTTGGGACACGCCCACAACCATGTCCACTTCCACTATACTGAGGGGGATTGTGACCTTTTCACCTTCCACCTGCATCGACTCCTCTCCCCCGTGAGCTTCTCTGAGTGTAGCCATGTTACATCCATGTTTGATCTACTGACCAAGGCCATTTGGGAGTCATCTTTCCTTTCCATCCCCCATCGCCCTATCTTCAGAACTAAAGGTCGAAACACTTGCCACATTAACCGTTGGTTCGACAATGACTGTAAAGATTTCCACCACAGATTACGTTCGGCCTTTGAATCCCTCCCTTCGTATTATGTTGATCTTTGTTACTCCTACCACTGATTTCTTCGCGTGAAGAAACATTCTTTCATTGCTTCATAGTGCAGAGCCTTGTGTAACACACTTATCCAGGATCCTAAGCTCTTTTGGAGTACCTTATTCCCGCGGCACCCCCCTCCACCCTCCACCATCGACCTTGCCTCCCTCATCTCCCACACCTCCACTCTCTATGACATCCCAGGTCAGCCATCTCTCCACCTCATCCCACCCCCTCACTGCCATATCTTCACCGCATCCAGCATTTAAGAGGCCGTTAGATCTATGAGATGTAGTAGAGCGGCCGACGAGGATGGTTTTCAAGCGGAGCTCCTCAAGCTCAGTATCACGGTACTAGGCTCTTATCTTCCCACACTCTTTAATAGAGTGGTTTGC
Source organism: Thuja plicata (assembly GCA_018584345.1). Classification (NCBI taxonomy): domain Eukaryota; kingdom Viridiplantae; phylum Streptophyta; class Pinopsida; order Cupressales; family Cupressaceae; genus Thuja; species Thuja plicata. Next base: position 1,758,574 of record MU226246.1, read on the forward strand.
ACCGGCTTCCCTGAGGCTTGGTCGAGACATGTGATCCATCTGATCCACAAGACTGGATCAATATCGGACCCCGACAACTGCAGAACCATCATGATTGGGCATACCTTTGCCAAACTCTATGCCACGACATTGAACACTATCCTTTCTTCGCAGCTTGACAGGTTGGACTGCAGGGCCAAAGGTGAAGCCGGTTTCCATGCAGATTACCAGACCATGGGCCACATCTTGACACTATGGGCGATCATTGAGGAGGCTCGCTATCGCTCTGCGAAAATCTAATGCTGCTTCATTGACTTTTGTAAGGCGTTTGATTATGTCCCTCAGGTGGCCCTTTTTTAGAGACTTAGAGACATTGGGATATCTGAGATTCTTTAGACTGCTATTATGAGACTTTACGAGCGTGTTGAGGGTAGATTCAGGACCCCGGAGGGCTTCTCAGATCCTATTCAGAGCACTATTGGGGTGAAACAGGGATGCCCTCTTTCCCCCACCTTATTTGGCACCTACATTGACGAGCTCGAGGGTTTCATCAGAGACTCCTCTCTCCCAGGCGATGGCTGCTATTTAGACCAGGTCTTAGTTTCCATTCTTCTTTTTGCTGATGACGTGATTCTCTTAGCCTCCTCACCTGAGGGTCTCCAGAGAATTCTTGATATCTTGGCCTCCTTTTGTGATTTGAGACAGCTCGTGGTTAATCTGGTGAAGACACGGGTCATGGTCTTCCACTGCTTGAAGACCTCGCATTTACACTTCTACTTCCAAGGACAGGAGATCGAGATTGCCTCTACATACACATACCTCGGGGTTAAGTTTTCCGGTCCTCGCTTCAATTTGAGACTTGCTATTCAACCCAGAATTAGCAAAGGGATGGGTTCCCTCGCCCTGATTGAGAGATAGTGCTTTAGACACCACTTTCAGGACACCTCCAGAGTTATCCCTCCTGAATTCTCTGGTTAGGCCTACTGTACTCTATGGCTTTGTTGTTTGGGGACCATCTCTTCTTGATTCCAACTGGGCCTCTATTGAGCGTATACAGACTCTCCTCCTTCAGCATATCATCAGATGTCATCGTACCACCTCCCACAGCATCACCCTGGCTGAGTTCGGGGCTCATCCCTTTAGGTTGAGAGCCATCTTCGACCTAGTTTGGTTTCTTCACCGCCTACGTTGCTTCGTAGACTCTTCAAATGGCTGGAGTAGATACTCTTACATTGCCTATTGCTCTTATGTTGAGCTGGTTAGATATGACACCTCCTCTAGAGCTCGTTGTTGGTATGCTCAAGCCACTTCCCTTTTGGGTTCCATCAGGATTGATATTGGTCGCCTACCCCCCTTTCAGTTTTCTTTAGACGCTCCGACTCATCTTCTCCCCTCCAGACAGGAGTTGAATGAGCATGTCAGACTTGACATCTAAAGGCAGTATATCATCTCGACCTGGACCAACCCTAGTGGGGGTTTACGTCCAAGGATGGCTTTTTATGCTGAGCACTTCTTACACATCAAGGATGGGATCATTGTTCAATCGAGATATTTATCACAACGTTGGTGCCATACTCTCTGGATCGCGCTGGGATCTTTCAGAGTCGGCTCTCACCGCCTGCGAGCACGGATTGATCATCACATTGACAAAGAGGATCGTATTTGCAGTTTATGCACATTGTCTGAGATTGAGACCGAGGCACATTTCATTTTCCGCTGCCCTATATACTATGAGATTAGAGGAAGATTATTTTTCTTATTCAGAGATTGCAACTCCTTGACTTCCTTCTTTTGCTACTCTGACCAGAGATGTCTGGCACTCTATTTACGGGAGACCATTCGGCTCCGTGACCATACCCTGCAACTTCTATTTCCCCAGAAGCTAGTCACCGAGCAGCTCATTACGGATTTCTTCTCGCCCTCACCCCCAGCTCGGGGTGTGAAGCGGCCCTCATGTGCCTCCACCATCGGTCACTCCAGATCCGTGAGACCTCGCAGTGCTTCCACTCATTAGCGATAGACCACCAATAGATCACGGCGACGGCTCCATACCCTTATTATTCCGGGTCACTATCCTTCTGTGTTGGATTTCTTTCTGCTCAGGAAGGACCCCTAGTCCTTGCCCTGGTGGTTCTTTGTTCTCTGCTTCTTCTTGTTTGGTTCCTTGTTCTTTTAGTTGTTCCCCCGACCACTGTTTGGTGGCATGATGGTTTCTTGCTTTTTGGTTTTTTGTTTCTTGTCCCATAGACCCTTGTTGGTCTTCCGTTGGACATTAATAAATTTATCTTATCTTATCTGAAGAACTAGAATGTTCAATTTTTTAGGGATTCAGATCAAGAGTGCATATTTTTGCATCAAAATATTTAGGCACAAGGTTTTCAACTTTTTCTATATCCAATTCCTCATGAGCACACTTGGGGGCGATGGATGATAGACCAGAGTCAACACCAGATATCATCCTGAGTTGCTTGCCATGCTTGTGAGAAAACCAATGATGTCTACTTTAATCTTATTTGTTGCATCTTTATTTTCCATGAGGACATATTCCCTTTTCTTTGTCCTTAACTCTGTTCAAATTATTTCTTCAAAGCTTGTTGTATATTCCCTCTTGATGATTTTAGAAACAATAGAGATGACCTCATTTACAATTTCCATATCTATTTGTCTAGGATTTGCTCGCATTAGATTTAATGAAACCTAGAGGCTATCTACAATGTCCTTTTTAAAATCATTTATGTTGCCATCTAATCTTACACAGTATTGAATAAATGTTTGTATTATGTTTTATTTTTCCTTTAAGGTAGCAGTATTATACAAATCACCAACTTCTTTAAAGCTTCCTTCAGAGAGAATTTCAAATAGAGCTTCTATATCTTAAGGATCATGAGTTACCTTTTTAGCTTTCTTCTCTCAAACCTTGATTAGTACTTATTTGGGTCAAATTCTCCTTTGGATCCCATTAAAACAGGCTTTACCTCTGCAACTTTTGTTTCTTTGGCCTTTTTGAGTGGAGTGGGCACAGGAAGACCTTTCTTCCTCTTGCCAGACTGACTCCCCATTTCTACTCGAGGATTCATTTCTTTTGATGAGGTTCCAAATGAGCCACTGGTTGAACTATGAGTGATTCTTCTAACAATATCTAGATCTTCCTTCGTCATTCTTCCTTTTTCCTTGATTTCCTTTAAAGTCTTCTGAACCTTCTTATTGATTTCCTTAGAGGTACACTCTTTCCAGACTTCTTTAGACTTCTCTTTTGCTATGCCATACCTCTTCTGAGAGGTGTCTATCGTACTCTCTAAAAGAACTTTTGCAAGTTTTTCTACATGTATTCAGTCACTTCATAACCTAATTTGGGTATCCACCTAGTCCTCAATACAATAGCTTCCATGATACATTTGTCTACTATGACTAAGAAAGTGATATCATCCTTATATTTGGTAATAATAGATTCAGGGAATCTATCCCGGTTGTGCATCTTATACTGAAGTAAAGCAAAAAAATGATATTAATTCCATTTCTTGAGCAGTGGTATCAACATACCTCCTCATTCGTTCAGTCATTTGATGAGCCGCTAGTTTCTCAGAAGACCATATTAGTGGACCTGGATCGTGAATCAAATTCATGAAGTAAATTGTAGATAGAGAGCGAGGGTTCCAAATCTGAATGGGACTTTCTTCTTGCTTCACTTACACTGATTTAAGTTCTCAAGAAACTGTTCTCTTACGAGCTCGCATAAGTCATAGTCTACCCCATTTACCACCATATCATATGTTGTGTAAACACTAGTAGCAAAGATGGAGTTTTCTCTGTTAGAGTAGTAAATTTTGTTTCTAATAACCATGGTTGCATATCTTACGACTACATTTGTAATTGTATGAATCGCTAGAGATCTCCTGTCAAAAATGACCTCGGTTAGGTTTTCCACTTCCTTGTTCTTAACCACCTTTGGCGTCGAAAGAATGCCAATCATTCAAACTAGTTACAATCTTTATCACATCTTTGGTGATTAGATGAGCTTCATCTAACTAGAGGAATGTGTCATGGAAATGGCTCATTCTCATTTGTACCCATTTCTCCTCAAAGCAGAAACATGGAAAATTGTTCCATATATGCAATTTCTTCTCAACCAAAACATGGTACTCAGGTCTAATCTTGAAATCTTAGTTACCCACAAATCCATTAATTTATTGTGATTAATCTCTTCAACTTTCACATGTATGTATGCCCTTACATCTTCGGTAGGAAGAACTCCACGTGGAATTTTTGACAAACAACCAGCCATATCATTTTCTATTGAAATATCTGAGTACTTTTTAAGCTCGAGATGGAGTTGGGACTTCACATCAACCAAGGTGTGAGTTGCCATAATTCCAAATGCAGAGAATATAAATTCATAGGAAAATGCCTCTTTCTAATTCGTAAACCCTAGTTTGCAAGACAACTTCCTTCTCTCCTTAGCTCCTTGTAATTATTTTCGATTGAGTGATTAAATGACTTGTTGTCTTCTCCTTTGATGCTAATTTTTTAATAAATGCGCCTCTTATAATAAATGTGTCGTAACTCCTGTAACTCTTTTTATAATCCCTTTTTCTATGAACAGATGTGACTACACCAAATGTCTCCAAGTTGTCAGCTCACTTGTTCTTTTTTACCGGAGACTTGTTAACTAAGTAGATCTATTATACTTTCAATCACTTTACTCTTGAAAGGGGAAGAGGAGACTTTTGAATTTTCCTCCCCCTGGGCTAAATCCAAAGAGTGGCTAGTTACTGGAACAAATATGTGCACTGGAGCAGGATCCATTATCTTCTTTCTTTCTCCAGATCTTCTTCATTTCAGCCTTGACATCTTCCTTGTTGATTTTCTTCATTGGTCTGGTCGGCTTGACTATATTAGTTATGAAGAATCTTTTAACGTGTCCAACTTTATTGCAATTATAACACCTATTGGTTCTTTTGTCTTGTCTTGACCTGCATTGGTTAGCCTTATGTCCAAATGCATTGTATGTATATAACAATTACCACTAAAATAGTTGTTTTTATTTGGTTTTTTATGTTGATTAGCTTTTTGACCATAGTTATTGCAATTATCACATATACAGGAGTAAGACCTAGTATTTTGATTTATTATACTTCTACAATTTAATGTTGTATGACTAGCGTTATTACAATTTAAACCATAACCATTATAAGAGAAGGGTTTCTTACTTGCATGTTGCTCTACTGACCATGGCTTACCTCTGTTTTCTTTGCCGAATTCAGATTTAGCTTCTTTTACTGAATCGGGATCTCCGATCTCAAAACCTAGGCCTTTCTTGTTTATCGGTGATCTTTGAGTTGTTAGTATTTCATCGACCCTTTTTTAGCTTGATTTGAATTTGTCCTCTTGCTTCTTCGATTCTTCTAAATCTGATTTCAGAGATACAACTTCTTGTTCCAACTTCTTACATTCACCGAATTTGCCCTTGATTATATTTTTCAAATGTTCCTTGGTCTTTTCATCTTCTTCACTCTTAGCTTTCAAATCAAGGATAGTACTATTTGCTAACTTGAGTTTATTACTAACCTCTTTACGCCTTAGCTTAAATTTATGGATCAGATATTTTAGTTTATGAATGCAATCATTTTCCATTTGAAGATTTTTTGAAAGTTCCTTGTTTTTATTTTCAATATTTTCAAGATCTGCAAAGATGGACATGAGATCACTCTGATCCATGATAGATATAGGCATTATATGTTCAACCTCTCGAATCTCCTTTGAGTTGTTAGACTCTTCTAAAGGATCTGGATCTAATACCAATTGTTGAACATCTAGAATACTAAGAGGGGAGGGGTGAATCAGTATTCTTCTAAAAATATTAAAACTTTTGAACAATCGTCCACATAACTTAATTAAAAATGCAAAAAGGAAATGAACAATAACTGAAAACCATAACACGAGATTTTTGCGTGGAAACACATGGGAAAAACCACGGAGAGAGTTATCTCTCAAGTATTTAGTAATCAATTATAGAATACAAAAGGTGGCTCACTGACGGAAGAGCTCGCTGCCCAAAATACAAAAACTAGCTATTACAATCAAAAGACAACTTACTACCAAAATACAAGTTACAAATTGAACTGTTATATTTGCATCTGTATATGCATGAGCACAGTTCTCGCTAAGGTACAAAACTTGTACAATCTATATACTTTAACGCTATAATACATAGGTCAGTTTGCAAGGTATATACATCACAAGATCGCCATCATATATTACCTTTTTCATCACTGTGTTTTTGGTGTTGATGTTGCTTCATATAATACCATATCAGTACTCCAACAAGTTAGCCTAAGGGTAAGCACACTTTAATATATTGGAGATGTCGACTAGGCTAAAAAAATATTTCCCAAGCTAATCTGAATAGGACCAGACCAAAAATATTGTACAGCTAGTCGGTAACATCGCATCAGATCAAGTTGTGAAGCATATTTCTTATGGTGAATGTTTACCTCAGGTAACAGAATGTTATCATGTCTCCCGCTTCCGCTATCGTTGTGACTTCAAACTGCTCCTCTCCCACCCATTCTGTGTTCCCTTTGGTTGTTGTTGGGTGCCCTTTGGCAGTGCTATCTGCAGGTGTATTAAGTTCTGCGAAGGCGTCGTGGTTTCTTTGGCCTTTCTATCCACCCTTGTTAGTGTTGCTTCTGCAGCTGGCCCCCCTCCTACGTCTGCATGTCTCTGTTTTGGGACGTCTGTTGGGGATGTCTCCCTGCCCACCCAGCCTGCTCCTATGTTGGGGCTCATTGGGTATGGGTTTGGGCCTTCCTCTCCTTCTGTGGATCCTCACTCTCTTGCTCTGGTCAGAGCTTCTCAGGCCTCCACTGTGGCTTCTAATGCGGCGGCAGTTGTGGCTAGGGAGGTTGTCTTGCATCGTTCCGATTTGGGGCATGGGGCTCGAGTTGTTGGCAAGGGCTTGTTTCATGTGTAAGCTTGTTTCTCTTAGGCTGTATGCAGAGACTGATGTGAAGATTAACCATAATATTTATGTTCTCACTTCTCATGGTGTGATTTGTCATTTTCGGGGCTTCTGGCCCAACCTTTCTTAATTGTCTGATTAGATCTCCCAAAATTGGGAGCCCATCCTCACTGGTATTGTTCAAATTTACCCTATGGCTAAGGGTTATTTTATTGATAAATTTAATCATTTTGAGGATAGAAATAGGGTTTTGTGTGATCACTTCTTTAGCTGGGATGATAATTTTTTGTTGATGGTTAAGCCATGGCATCCTGATTTTAGCCCCTCTTCTGAATCATTCAACGGGATTCCTATGTGGGTCAGGCTCCCCAACCTTCCCTTTCATCTTTGGATTGATTCCCTTCTTGAGGAAGTTGGTGAGGCTTTGGGGGATTTTTTGATGACGAAGGTGGATTCTTCTAACATTTTTCAAATACCCAATATCCTTCATCTCTCAACTTAGTGAGATTCCTTTTGTTCCTCCTACAAAGGAAGAAAGAGAGCCTACATTGATTGATCTCAAACCTTTGCAAATCTCTACTCGAACGGAGAGAAATTGTAGTGCAAGAGACCACTAACCAAAACACCATGCCAAAGCTCATAAACTTGCTTCTCAAACCATTTCCTTCCCTAAGATAACAAATGTTGACTTGATCCCATTTGACCAACCCTTTCCTAGCACAAGGGAGGAAAATCTTAAAAATTTAAAATTGTCTTAACCAAAATGATTGTTTATTTCACATTAAAGATCCTATTGTGATTAATTTGGATGATGATATAGATAGTAAAGATATTGATGCTAACAATGTTGATTCTAATGATATATATGAGGTTATTGAGATCAATCGTGAGCTTTCCTCAAGATTTTCAAAAGCACTAATCCTTACTCCTAGTGACAAACAAGGTGACTCGTCATTAGAGCATGTTCATCATTTAGAACTCTTTGTAGCTCCATCTACCACGCTTATTGTTGTTCCTCTTGTATCTTGTCCACCATCCCTAACTATTGTTAAGGAAGATTGGGAGGCAGATGACATGCTTGACTAGCTTCTTTTGTGCGATAGATTATTTTGTGTGTTTGCTTGTACGTAATGTGTTTCCTCTATGATGTGTTGCTTGATATGTCTTTATGATATGTTAAAGTCTCTTTGGATAACCCTTGTTGCTATGTTGGTGCAGGGTAATAAAGGAACCAAACCTATCGTAAAATTCCTCTATTTGTATCTCAATTCTTCTATATGTCATATCTATGTTATGTATTGCAAGTATTACAATACATAAATACCCTGATTACAATGTGTTATTGTCATAAATATGTTTTTGTGTTGTTTACTTGGGGATGATGCAAAGCATTGAGATCTATCTATTTTTGGTCTCTACCATGTTGACCCAAAAAGACTTTAGTTTGTTCATCTTACGCGCTCTTCTTCCATTGTGCTTATAGTTCCACTACTTTTAGGGAATGAGGTCAATTCATTGCAATTATACTTGATATACATTAGTTATCAAATGCACATATGGACTTTTTAGTTAACAGATTGGTGTTTTTTAAATGATTGAGAAAAATGACTCTTTACGCCCAGAATTAAAGACAAATAAGCAACTAACAAATGGAGAAATCACTATCGGATCAATAATATTCCTCTTAAATTTAGAGGTACAACTCCCTCTTATGATGTGTTTTGTATTTCCAGGGGGTATGCTTTTAACCAGAAAGAAGGAAAGAAAAAACTAACACTTGCTCATCACCATGACACGAATGTGATTATGAATTAAGTATCAAAGGGAACAAAGAAAAATGGCTCAAAGATCATTCATCTAGCACCCGCAAAGAATGGTTATGAAATAAGGAGCAATTTCTTTAGGTGATATGAACAAACTAAGACTCAAAAGGAGCAATTTCATAGATCATAAAATGAACACATCCACGATTTGATATAACAGGTGATAATCATCAAGGGCTAATTGCAAGACACAAAGGAAATAAAAATCAAAAGAAAGTATAAGCAAACACAAATATTCAAATAACACCTTTATTTCCTTGACAAAAATCAGAGAGTTCAAAGGCTCTAATCCCCTATACAACAAAATATGTCAAAATAAAATGACTACTCCCTCCCTTGTTTTTAAAACTAAATAACAATGTTCTCCTCTAATCGACTCACGCTCATGCCTTACAAGACAAGGGGTCGGAAAAGTCCAACCCTTTCTAATGTCATTTGATTACAAATTTAAAGCCTCCCACAATGAGACCTTTCAACTTCTAGTATAATCAAATTTAAAGCCTCCCATAATGAGACCTTTCAACTTCTAGTAACTACTTCCCAGGAGTTAGTTACAAAATATCAATTTTGATTTTCCTCCCCTTTTTCTATTTTGTCTTCTATCCTTTTTAGTTTTTGTAACTGCCTCTTTTCCAAATAATCAATTACAAAATTTAATTTTATGACTCCCTTGAACTTTTTCAATTCCTACTAATGTCTTCACAAATTATGTCATTAATCTTGCCTTACAAGGATTGTAAGTGCTCATAGTTATTTGAATGTCAAGCGTTAAGAGTGCTTTGTTTTGCTTGGTTGAATGGTAGATTAAGTGGCCCCTGTGACTATGATGGCTCATCCAAGCTGAAGTCCTAAAATGGAAGTATTGGCATAAAAATGCTACATTCCTATGAAGGTCAAAGTTGAATCCCATCAATGTGCAACACCCACAGAGTTGCCAATGTTTCCATGTTTTAGTCTGCACCAGCCATAATTCACAATGCAAAATGCTATATGTTTCATGCAAACAAATTTTGTTCATCATTCTATAAACACCTTCCCACCCAAAGGGAAGGAATCATTTCTAACTGGTGATACTTAAAACCATCTTTCATTGCCAAGGCAATCCCAATCATGCTTTGGTCTCATGTCACCATTCTTATAACCCTTCACATGATGAAGACTATTGTTTCAATCTGGTACACCATCCGTAATTTCAATTGTAAATCTAGTTAATATTGTTTCCCTATGGATTCCACCTAAGCATCAGGCATAGATTCTCGATCACTATAAAACCCGCAAATTTATCAAACTCTTCAAAGAAAATATAAAGATAATGATTGGGGCATCCTTGCAGATCTCTTTTTTATCAATAGATAAATCGGTCCATTACTTCCACTGGAAAACTTTTCTTCAACATCAGTAAAAATTAAGGATTACCATACTAAGAATGAATTGCACTCAATTCAAATAGTGGACTTAATTGATGGGAGAGAGATGGTCCTACTCATACTCCATGTCATTTATTACACAGTTTGTCTGGCACGAACCCGGCTTCTCTCATTTTCAGTAATAATTCATCTAGTTTTGTATATATATTCTTCATTTGTGGATGAGATCTTTATCATACTACAAAATAATAAACTTTACTGTTGATTTGAATCTAACTTGATCTGGGCTCTTTTCTCCATCAATTGACAATACTTGCCACTCATAATGTTGTATTAGGGACTTCATTTTCACACATATTCCTTTCTATATCTGAGAATTTTTATGATGCTATGAGACCATATTCATTGTCTTTGTAGTTGACACAGATCATGGCCACAAATTTTCTTGAGAGTTTCTAAAGCTTATTCAACAAATGCATTTAGTGCATTCCCTCATCTATCCCATTTTCAGATTCAGAGGGATGTTCGCAGCACATTGCCTCTTTGTCAAAACTTTTATGAAGAGCATCTCTACAAAATCTTGCGATGTTTGTTAATGATTCACTATGTTCAACCATGAAAGTTTCACTTGATTGAAGGGGACAAACATCTTGAATTGTCTGAGTAACACTATGAGGGCAATTCTCTTCAGTTATATCTCTCAAATGAAGTATTGCTTGCTAATGCAAATCAAACCATGTCAGAATGATAAGGATGAATGTACAAAACATCCTCACATCCAAACTGGTATGCTTTAAGGCTGAGTTGAACACTCTTTAAGACAGGACCCAAATGAATATCCATCCCTTCCATAGATTTGGGGGTACTTCGTATCCAACAACTGACACTAAGAATTTCATTTTTAGTCTCCATGCCTCAATAGAGGGTATTGTAAGCTTTAGGTTGAAAAAATCATCGAATTACACCTCTTGTAAACTATACAATCATCTATTCATGTCAATTGCATTATCATTTCTTTCCATGGTTTCCAAATCATATTCAAAGAATGCAGCTTTACTTGCTTAATATTACGTTGTCAACGAATTATGTCAAGGAAAAGAAGCGGTTCCAAAATCTTCTTCAGGCTCGGAGCATGATTTTGGAACCAGGCATTGTTGTCAACATAACCCTTCAAAAGCGATTCTGCATGCCGTTGTTTGACTTTTCCTTTCAACATGTTGGATACCAAAGCCGGTTTTGGAAACGTATCTTTTTAATGGTGTGAGATTCCATGTGCCTTATTCATGCCTTCACACCCTGTTGTTGGGGAACAAAGGGGTTCCAAAATTCCTTTTGACCTCAAAAATTAGTTCTATAACTTATAAGGGTGCCGAAAGTCTCTTAAAGTGTTGCCTGGTCAAAGGAAGTTCTTACAACAATATCAAATCCCGCTAATGGTTTTTGAACTATCCCACAATCTCGAAATTCTTGATCCTTGCTTTATAATGATAAGTAAGGATTTGGCATTCAAGGTAGTAGTTCGAGGACTACCTTTTGGGGCTGCAAATGGATACATAATAGACTAGAGCTGCACTGGTATAGCTGTAATCCCTGCCTATTGTCAAAATTAGGTAGGTCCACAATCCCGAAATCCTTGATCCTTGCTTTATAATGATTGGGCCTGTTTGGGTACTGGAATACCATATCCTGGATATGGTCAATTCTGGAAGATGATGCAATTCAAGATGAATTCTTATCCTCAAAATGAAATCCGGAATATGCGCTGACCTGTTTGGTTCACCCGGAAGATGACTGAGAAGATGCATAAGGAATTTTAATAGTTTATTTTTTAATTTCTTTAACTATGGTATCTATATGTGTGTGTGTATATATACACACATGCACGTGTATATATACATACATACATGTGTGTATATATACACAAATGTGTATATGTGTATACATGTGTGTACATACACATGTATACACATATACACACATACACGTGTGTTTACACACACATACACACGTGTGTGTATATACACACATACATGTATATACACATACAAGTGTGTATCCATGTATACACATATACACACGTGTATATATATACACGCATACACACATGTATACACATACACATTTGTGTGTATATAATACACACATTATGTGTGGGTATATATACATGTGTGTATATACATGCACATGTATATATATAAATGTATATACACACGTGTGATACACACACGTGTATATACACATGTATATATACATGCACATGTCTATACACATGTATAGACATGTTTATACACACGTGCGTATATATATATATATATAGTCATGGATTCCACAAAATATTAAATTTGGTTTGTATATACATGAACATGTGTATATATACACGTATATACACACATGCGTATATACACACGTGTGTATATACACACATGTATATATACATCCTTATAGCAATATAATATACATCTTTATAGTCACAGATCCCACAAAATATTAAAATTGGTTTTCTAAAAATTGGAATTCCCATTCCACTTATTTTAAAATTCCAATTCCACCTATTTTGGTGGAAGATGCAAATGCCCATTTTGGGGCAAAATAGGAATTTTGAAATTCCTATTCCAATTTTTTGGATGGTCCCAAACAAGGAATTTGGCATTATCCGGAATTAGATAATGCCAATTCCAGTCCAATTCCAGCCCCCAAACGGGCCCTAAGGATTTGGCCTTCAAGGTAGTAGTTCAAGGACTACCTTTTGGGGCTGCAAATGGATACATAATAGACGAGAGCTGCACTGGTACAGCTGTAGTCCCTGCCTATTGTCAAAATTAGGTAGATTTATTGTATGTTTAATCAATGTCACAGAAATTAATTTTTAAAAAAATTGTATTTGGCCTACAGTCACAATCTTTTAAGTTAAGATGATTACAGGTTTTATAAATACAAAACTTCGTATACTATGATCCTGACATTTTATGCTAACCATGATCATATATTATGTTTTGACATGTTAAATGCAATATTGTCACACAATATCCTAATTGCACCATATTACAAATCTGTTCTTTCTTAGAGCCATAGTTCAAGCCACAGCCACAAAGCCTTAACAAAATTGTGATCAGAGAACATGATCTTGAAGGTCTGCATAGATGTAGGATGTTCTTTATGGTTGGCATGTCTTGGGATGCCTGAAAGAAGCAGCAATCAAAATGGATTGTAAATGACACAATCACTGATGATATATAAAAAAGTGAAGAAACTCACATTATCTGCTTGCGAGCATATTCTTCTATTGATGCTAGCCATTGCTTGCCTGAGCATCATAATTATCACTAGTGCTTGGAAGTTCTTTTTTTGCATAAATGATAAAATCATAAATGGCATTTGATTTGTTTCAACTGTTACATAGCTCTATTATTTTATTACAAAAAACTTAATGTTATATCCATCATATATAATAATATTATAATAGAAACACGAAATTAAGGAATTCTCCCATATATGGTTTAGATGACAGGAACGAAAACCTGAATGATATTCCAAAAGCATCCTAATATAATTAATGCATTGCAAATATTGCAATTGTTACTTGGCCTCTAGTGTGCATGCAATTTAGTTATCAGAAAGAGATTTGTAACTTTGCTAGACAGCTTTCAGTGAAATCCATTACAGTGTGAAACCAACATCTTTCTAAAGGTTAAAGGTTAACCATAGCAAAGGTGGAATAAATGTATTTATTTTAAATATAAATGAATGAAAAAGCTTGCTATCCTTTCAAATCTGATTTCCAGTCCCTATCCGATCATATGATACGCATATTTTTAACATATTTGAGTTCATAATTTTAATCAGTGAACACGTAAATACAGTTCGTATATCTTTCTTGTTCGTAATATTGAAAAAGTCCCTAACTGGGGTAAATTGATCCCCGCCTCTTTAATAAAACAACTTGAGGATGCGAAGGCCAAGCGTGATTTTTACACGTTTCTTACTTATAGAATATTATATTTGTCACAGATCAGTTTAATTTTGGTTCTGCCAAATTGGACTCCTGCCACTAAAGTGCGAATTTATTGTGTTTTTTATCTGCTTCACCATAGTAAATATAAATACAGTAGAAATGCATGTCTGACTTACTATGAATGGTACCTGACTGCTTATGGTCAGGTTAAAGCAGCATTTGGTGCCACATTTGATTGAGATACACTGTGATAGTGATCAAAATTACAATTGGGTATCAATAGTACACCACCAAATCCTACTACATTAACTGATACTGCCATAGTGGTTGTACTGAAATCCATGACACCTAGATTAACTTGAGTTACTTTCCAGGAAAAAAACTTCAGGAGAAGAACTGACACGAGGTTTTAGTGGCTGCATTTCAGAGGAAGAAATGGCAAATCAAGCAGATAAAATTGAAATATGCTTAGAGAACTGGGATATTGAAGAGGGTTTTAGAGCTTGCAAAGATGGATAAGTGATGCTCCATCAAAATGAGGATGACTTGATCAAGTTTTTTACAAGAGCATGGGGTCATGACTCAAGATGCTATTAATTCTGTAATCGCTTCTATTAAGTGACTTTTCAGAATCAGCAAATTATCGTAGAGATTTGATCAAATGCAAATCCAAAAATCACCAAGCCAATTCCCCCTAAAGGTGAAGTATACTATGAACAAACAATATCTTTAGGCGTATAATCAGAAAATGCAGATTCAAATATGTAAAGTCATAAACACATACAAAAAGCCAAGTGAAAGGACAGTTATCACCATTAGGGCAAAAAGTTCAGCAAGGCAAACTTGTTTACAAAAGATAAAGAGCAGATGTAGAGTAGGGATATATGTGAAGGATTAGCATGGAATAATGGAGCTATTAGGTTATATGGGATTAGACTTATATAGGAAGAACAAATGTAGACTTTGTGAAGAAAATCAGTCATAGGAGAGCAAATTAATGAAGTTAAAAGAGAAAAATGGCAGATTGGTAAAGGGCAGTGCATGCAGATTTGAGAAGGAAAGTGTATGATAGTGGTTGCATCATTTTCAACAGCAGTTTTGTGAGCTCGATATATATATATATATATAGTTTGGAAGTTGGTGTTTTCTAATTTTGTGTTTCTTATTAAGATGGTGCTTAGTTATAGGGTTGATCAATAGGCTTGTTGGCAGAGGTATATTGATCATAATTTGGATCACTTGGACTTCTTCCTTATAGCCTCTTGGAGCCATGTTGGCTTTCTATGTTTAGCATTTCTTATAGACTGGATTCTCTATGCCCAACACTGTTGCTCACATTGTTTGAAAATCCCTTTTAGCAATGACAGTATGAATTCAAATTTTCACCAGCCATGGGTTGAGATTGTAATATGATTGAACCTGTCTATATTCAATCCTAGAATTGGAAAGTGAGATGTGGGGAAGGTATCATTGTCTTTCTAGAGATTCAAGAGGTTCTCTGTTTTCTTCTGCTATAAAATTCTTTGACACTACCAGTTCACAGGCAAATACAAGGATAGGCATGGATCACTAGTTTTATCTTTATCTATAAAGGATTGCCAGCCTTGGCTGTTAGGTAAGGTTTTCTATGGAGAGTACTTTCTTTTTTCCATCATTGTTAGGAGACGTGGTTCAAGGTTGTGATTTTCTGTAGACCATAGGTCTAGTTCAAGATGGAAATGTCTATCCATTGTCTATTGGAGATGCATATATGCACATGCCCTCATATATGGACTGATATGCGATGGGCAAAAGGAATGTTTAATTGATAGGCATAATATTTATGGGTTAAGAGTCACCTAGGAATTTGTTTTTAACACACACGTTGTGAAGGAAGCATCTTCGGGTGTCTTGCTCTGTCCTATATAATTAACAGCCCGGTTCCCTTATTTTCAACAACTTTTCTTTTTCTAAATTAACGTTGAAGTTGTCATAACAGATAAGAATACGTAAGATAACTCTCGCTAAAAAAATACAGTGTCTTCCGCAGTAGAAAAAATACACAGAGAAGCTATAGCTGCACTAATGAAAATGTCTCGATGGATTTATACGTTTTTGCTTGTAATATTTGTAAAATATTTTCACGTGGAATTTCACAACTATTTTTGTGCTCATTTTGTTAACTTGGTTTGGATTGTGATATTGCTATCAGGATTCAATTGTGTAGTTTTTTGAGTCAAACTCATTGACCCACGATTCATGAGTAGTGGTTCACACGAACCCATCTCTCATGAGAATGAATGGAACACTTAGCACTCATTGGATCTAGGTGATGCTCACAGAGGTGAAACACCGGGACTTGCTGTGGAAAATATCTCCTACTTATCAATTGATGAGCTTAAGGGGCTTTCTAATGAATGGTTCATAAGACACAACACTTGGTGAAGGTTTTTTTATAATGTCCCGGTGCTTCACCTCTGTGAGCATCACCTAGATCCAATGAGTGCTAAGTGTTCCATTCATTCTCATGAGAGATGGGTTCGTGTGAACCACTACTCATGAATCGTGGGTCAATGAGTTTGACTCAAAAAACTACACAATTGAATCTTGATAGCAATATCACAATTTGACTTGCTGTGGAAAATATCTCCTACTTATCAATTGGTTTGGATTGTTCTCTTTTTCTGATTTCATGCATAGATTTGGCTGCAGGATGAATTAGATTTGGTGAGATTGACTTGAATTTTAATATAAGGCCCTAAGGGTTATTATAG
Organism: Thuja plicata; assembly: GCA_018584345.1. Taxonomy (NCBI): domain Eukaryota; kingdom Viridiplantae; phylum Streptophyta; class Pinopsida; order Cupressales; family Cupressaceae; genus Thuja; species Thuja plicata. The sequence goes on from MU226246.1 coordinate 1,775,406, forward strand.
CACGTTTTGTAGCATGAAAGGATTACTATCATTTCAATTTTGAAATTATAATTGTTTCAAAAAACTTTCCATTATCAAATGGTGTTTTGAGTATGGTTTTAATGTCCTATACCTCATTAATTATTTGATTCAAATCTTTCTCAACAACAAACGAATATTGTTCTTATTTATTGCTATTATATGGAAGAATGGGCTGCATTACAGTGATTTCAGAGGACATTCTCATCAACATATTTTCTAAGCTTAAAGACGACCTGTGATATTTTGTGAATTTAATGTGCATGCACACCAGGTTCAATATCATATTACAGACAATCTTCTGCAGAAAAAGAGAATAATGGAGAGAGCATTGTAGCTGATCTGTCCTAGAGATGACAACTTGCCATAGAATTGGAGAAGCCACAGGGTGGACAAGTGGCACGTCAGAAGCTTGCCATGTGATGCATATAAAGTTACAGATTAAAGCCCAAGCCTTTGAGAGTTGGTTATGGTTGTCGTTCAATTTTGCAGTTGTCCGTTGATTTTTGAACTGCTATCGAAAGGGATGCACATGCATTCAAGGTGCACACGTAGTAAATTGTGAATGCTATATGACTACCACTATTCCAGTGGTTTCCAGTTGTATCTTTGGTCTTTGTCCACTCTTTGCTTCGTTGAGGAGTCTTTCTCATGTGGGTATATGCTTCTATGGATCACGTTTTTGCATTTTTTCCTTTTTGAAAAAGATTAAATATGGTATGCATATAAGATATTTCCATACAACTAATATTTCCCATGGCATTGAAAAGAAAATAAATCAATTGAGAAACAACTATGTCATTAATTCTATTTACAATATCTGAGCAATAATAAACCTTTATTTTGTCCAAGTCAAGTATTTGAGCAATAAATGATCTTTATTTGTGTTCGTATATTTTTGGATTTGATGAAGAAAAATATTTCATAGTCAAGTCCAGAATATACCAACTAATATTATTGACTGTAATTTTTTTATGCATTTAACCTTAAATTTGTTCAGGGCAAGCATACTAATGTAATTCCAATTTAAATTTCAGATATCAAAGATCACAAACAAAAGGATAAACCACTGAGAGAGGGCTTCTTTTGTTGTGCATGTGGGCAGGTAAATTCTCTATTTGTGTGCATCTATGTGGGGTGTGTTTGTATGTACAGAAAAAATTAAAATATTTACTAATGTTTTTTTCCCTAATCAGTTAGGGCACATGCAAACAAACAAGAAATGAGGAAAACGCCTGTTGAAATCCTTCACCGAGCAGCAAATGCTCATTCAGATGTTCAGAGTTTCCACGGAAACCGGAGCAAATCTAACTTAATATGAAATTTTTTCAAACCTTCCCTCAAAATGAACAAATCCTGTTGTTGACAACCTAGCGACGTGGTTGAAGACGAAACCGCCTGTAGAAAGAGACGCGACGATTGCTTTATAGGGATATATGCAGAGCATACATTTTGTGTCTATATCAGGGCTGTTATACAAGAAGAGTGGATATTTTGTATTGCGAGGGAATTCATCGGTTTAAATTGTGGCGGTTAGGCTGGCTGATGGGTAAAAGTTGAGGATTTTCATGATTGGAAGATGCAAAAGGGAAAAACGTGAGAGCAGATTTTCTAGGGCGGAGGAGGAAAACAAACCATAAAATCTGCAGAAAACACGAGCATACTAGACGCGTCAAGAAAAAACGTGCTCAGTGCAGAAAAATGCAGGCTAGCCAAGAACTATGACCAGAAAAAAAAATGCACTAGCTCCTACCACTCCGACAAGGTAATTGTTAATTGGCATCAAATCAAAGAAAAAAGGAAAACTGAACAAAACTAACAACCAGCAAACCCTAGTACACAGATAAAAGTGAATGCAGGAAAGAATGACAAAATTGTATACATACCAGAGGGCACGAAAATTATCCACATAAACAGTGCTGGTGGAAATCCTCTCAGACCAAAATGGACAAAGGAAAAATCTTCTCAGACGAGGATGGGAAAAGGAAAAGATAAACACTACCAGGACACCTGGCCTTTGGAAAACACTCAACGCGACATCTGCCCTCTGGGAGAGTTGCCTCGACCAGGATGCCAAAAATTGTGGCAATTATTTCCCACGAAAATGAAAAATTCCATTGGGAAAAATCCAAATGCCCAATGAGAAAATAGAAATTAATTGAGAAAAATTTCACTTTAATAAGAAAACCTTGTTGAAAACATAAGTCTCCTCCTAAAAGGCCACTAGGGAAAGGGATCATAGTGGCTATAACTAACTTCGCGCATTCAATTGAGGTGTCAAACGATGTCGAATTTTGCCAAAAATTTTTGGGTTGTTCTGTATGCGCCTTAACTGCTTAAAGCTAAAGTTTGGGCTTCTCACCAATAATGGTCCACTCCACAGAAGTCGTTATGTGCACATACCTCTAAAGTGGTCAAAAAAGGTGTCAACCAATAGTAGACGCATTCATCCCCAATAGTAGTTCATAAAAGGGTCGATAAACATTTAATAAACTCCCAATATGAAATTTAAAAAAATGCCTAATTTAAAGTGTTTAAGTTGTTTTGTCGGTTCACGTGTTCTTTTTTGATGTTAGGAAAGTAGGGGCATAAACATCCCATTTCACCACATGTGGTTCATTATCAGCCACGTAGCTATTAATGATGGTGCCCTAAAAAGATGGTTTTTTTGCCAAAATTTATCATTTTTCATTCCTCCCGCCACCGTTTTTGGTCTGCACTGCTCTGCAACCATCGTCATCGACTCTGTAGGTAACGTCTTCAACTTTAATCATGCTTCCTTTCTTGTATGCACAGCTACAGTTTTTGAAAACTAATGTCTTGCTGCCTTGTGTTTCATTAAAATGTTAATATCCCGACGAGGGTCTCTGTTTTTTTTGTTGATTGATTATCCGTGTGACTAAAGGGTTACATTACAATGATGAAATCTGCTTCTGCATTAGTCCATCATGCTTAATGATGTGAATTATTATCCGTATCCAAATATGGTTTCGTTATAATGATGAACTTTGCTTCTGCATTCCTGCATTTTGTATAGGGTTACATTAAAATGATGAAATCTACGTCTGTGTTAGTCCATGATGCTTTATTTGGTTTGTTTTGTCATCATTGCTTCAAATGTCGATCATTCTATTAAAATGTTTTACTATTTCATATTTGTTGTAGAGGGTTTCATTTTTTATGTGAATCATTATCCGTATCCATATAGTTTTCCATTAAAATGATTAACTATGCTTCTGCATTCCTCCATTTTGCATAGGGTTACATTAAAATGATGAAATTTGCTTCTGCGTTAGTCCATCGTGCTTTATGTGGTTTGTTTTGTCATCATTGTTTCAAATTTCGAATGTCGACCATTCTATTAAAATGTTTTACTATTTCATATATGTCGTAGAGGGTTTCATTTTTGTTGTGAATGATTATCTGTATCCACATAGTGTTCCATTAAAATGATGAACTATGTTTTTGCATTCCTCCATTTTGCATAGGGTTACATTAAAATGATGAAATTTGCTTCTGCGTTAGTCCATCGTGCTTTATGTGGTTTGTTTTGTCTGGACAATTGCTTCAAATGCCAACCATTCTATTAAAATGTTTACTATTTCATATCTGTCGTAGAGGGTTTAATTTTTGTTGTGAATGATTATCTGTATCCATATAGTGTTCCATTAAAATGATGAACTTTACTTCTGCATTCCTCCATTTTGCATAGGATTACATTAAAATGATGAAATATGCTTCTGTGTTAGTCCATCATGCTTTATGTGGTTTGTTTTGTCTGGACAATTGCTTCAAATGTCGACCATTATATTAAAATGTTTACTATTTCATATATGTCGTAGAGGGTTTCATTTTTGTTGTGAATGATTATCCGTATCCATATAGTGTTCCATTAAAATGATGAACTATGCTTCTGCATTCCTACAATTTGCATAGGGTTACATTAAAATGATGAAATTTGCTTCTGTGTTAGTCCATCATGGTTTATGTTGTTTGTTTTGTCATCATTGCTTCAAATGTCGACCATTCTATTAAAATGTTTAGTATTTCATATATGTGGTAAACGGTTTCATTTTTGTTGTGAATGATTATCCGTATCCATCTAGTGTTCCATTAAATTGATGAACTATGCTTTTGCAATCCTGCAATTTGCATAGGGTTAAATTAAAATGATGAAATTTGCTTTTGTGTTAGTCCATCATGCTTTATGTGGTTTGTTTTGTCATCATTGCTTCAAATGTCGACCATTCTATTAAAATGTTTACTATTTCATATATGTGGTAGACGGTTTCATTATTATTGTAAATGATTATTTGTATCCATATATTGTTCCATTAAAATAATGAACTATGCTTCTGCATTCCTTCAATTTGCATAGGGTTACATTAAAATGATGAAATTTGCTTCTGTGTTAGTCCATCATGCTTTATGTGGTTTGTTTTGTCATCATTGCTTCAAATGCCGACCATTCTATTAAAATGTTTACTATTTCATATATGTGGTAGATGATTTCATTTTTGTTGTGAATGATTATCCGTATCCATATAGTGTTTTATTAAAATGATGAACTCTGCTTCTGCATTCCTGCATTTTGCATAGGGTTACATTAAAATGATGAAATTTGCTTCTGTGTTACTCCATCATGTTTTATGTGGTTTGTTTTGTCTGGACAAATATGTATCATTATGCATATATATAAAAAAAATGAGATATTCATTTTGCATAGGGTTACATTAAAACGATGAAATTTGCTTCTGTGTTACTCCATCATGCTTTATGTGGTTTGTTTTGTCTGGATAATTATGTATGTCAACTAATTTAACAAACCCCCAATATGAAATATAAAAAATGCCTAATTTAAAGTGTTTAAGTTGTTGGGTCGGTTAACGTGTTTTTTTTTTTACGTTAGGAAAGTGGGGCCACGAACATCCCATTTCACCACATGTGGATCACCGTCTACCACATATATGCTAAGATTGGTGCCCTAAAAATAATAGATTTTCACCCATTTTCATCATTTTTCATTCCTCCCACCACAATTTTTGGTTTGCACTGCTCTGCAACCATTCTATCTTGTGTACATCTACCACATCCCCAATCTTTTTCTGAGTATGTTTACCTGAATAACCATGCATACATATTCAGACTTCAAGTGTGTGTGTGTGTGTGTGTGTGTGTGTGTATAATTATGCTTATTGTGTACACAACTACTTTAACGGCCCCCAATATCGAATACAAAAAAATGTCTAATTTAAAGTGTTTAAGTTGTTGGGTCGGTTCACATGTTCTTTTTTTACGATAGGAAAGTGGGGGTACAAACATCCCATTTTATCTTGTGTCGGCATTTCTGCAACCAGTCTATGTTGTCTCATCATTTATGCTTTCTTTATTATATGTATACATATACATAATTATGTGTACGTTTACATAATCATGCATATATATATATATATATATATATATATATATATATATATATATGCCAAGTATCAGATACCTATGTCATTGTTTTCTCTCAGTACATAATTATCTATTTCATTCTTACTGTGTAGATATATGTATATGGATGCGATCTTGACGATGATGGAATTAAACCATGATTGTCTCAATGCCTTCCATCTCATTCAAATGTTTACTAAGGGTTGCATTCAAATGCTACAATGTTGTAGCCATGTGTGCACAATTACATATCTGATTTATTTGGCCCTACAACCTTACTGCCTCCACTCTACAACCTTCAGGTAACGTTGCACCCATCAACCATGCATCATTTCTTGTATGTAGCGAGGGAATTGAACATTGATTATCTGTATGCCTAATTATGTTTATGTCTGCATAATTATGTGTGTGTCTGCATATTTATGAATATGCATGCATAAGTATGTGCACATTTGCATAATTATGTGTAAGTTGCTAGAATTATATATATGCAAGCACAATTGTGTTTATGTATGCATCATAATGTATATGTATGTACATCAATATGCATGTGTATACATCATTATGTTGGCATACTTATTCATTATTTTTATTATTGTTACTATGTTTTAGGTCTTCTCAATGGATAGAACATTTGGTATTGAATGTTGTCATTTGGAGTACTTGGAAGAACAGTGCTCCAGATTATTTAACGTGCGTGATGCTGACATCAAACATGCTATTTTATACCTTCTAAGTCATAATATTGTTGGCTCGCATGTACACAATGGGGTGATCTATAAACTAGTATTTTCTACTCTCTGTGATGTTACCAGTCAGTTTGAATGGGTCTTGAAGGAGGTTAAGCATGTGGTTGTTTCCAACAATTCAGAAAATGTTGCGCAGGGGATTTGCACGATCAATCCAAACATTATCTCTGGCAAGCTTGGCTATATTTTTGGTAATAGAGTTGGCTTTGAAAATAAAAGGGTGGAGGCATGGGCGATCTTCAATCTATCTTGTGTTACTGATAACTACGCTTCTATGAGTATCCTCCATGGTCAGAATGAAGATTTTTTCACTTGTGACGATAAGCATGTTATGATGGACTACTTTTTTGGAGTTGGCATTTTTGTCAATAAACTAGGTCATCTTTAGATCAATTCCTCGAACATACTTATTCCATCCTTCACTTTTTGGCAATATCCTTGTTAGTAAACATATTTTTCCTCTTAATGATGAAATGATAAATAACTCCTTATACCCAGAATAGAAGACAAATACACTAATAGTTGAATGAGTTTGTCACAACTACACTCTCTACTTCAAAGGATCAACAACCTTATACAAAGATCTATCTTTAATAATTTCTTATTGGAAAAGAATATTAATTCGAGATACACTTTTTACCAGAAAACATGAAAGGCTTTAATTGACATTCATCACAAATCAAAGGGCTAAAAGCTTTGAGATTCTTAACATATATTCCATATATTCCAAGCCAACTGACTTGAATTATGAAAGAAAACTATTTAAGAATGATCGATTCAAACGATATCAAATCTTGAAAAGATTACTGACAAAACACTAAGATATATTTGTAGATCAAAGTAACATAATCATTCAATTCCAACTGAAACTAAAATCATACTTTTCATAAGATCAATTGATCAATGAAACTATCAGAATCTGCTCGTAAAACCAACTGCTTATATGTATTTCTATATCCAGAGTTTCACAATATAATAATAGCAAAATAACTCCAATAAACAGATAGTATTGCAAAGTTTTTCACCAAAGAACTAACCCTCATTCGGTCATCAAAAATTTAATATATAGTCATGCAGGACTAATTTAGTTTTTAAAACTAATTAACCAAAGAGAGAAAAAACTTTCGGAGAACTTGCAAAAATAAGACATCTATCTAGAAAACTAATTGACCGATTGGCCAATTTCAGCTCCATCTTTCCCAGCACTATTGGTAGCACCTTTTGTTGTACTCCATTCCTCAAACGCAGTCGAGAACTTCTCTATCATTTCTTGATTTGGTGTGGTAATTGTTTCAAACCTTTGCCCCCAAATGTTCTTAACGTTTTGAATCTACTGAGCTTTATTTTCAAAAAGCGTCATCCGTTCGTAGCTATAGACAATTGTTGATTCCACATGAGCTCAAATAGAAAAATCCTTCACCTCAACCTCTTTATCAGCTCTTAGATTTTCTATCTTCTATTCATAAAAATCAAGCACTTTAGTCATGTCACAGCCAGTCTCCTTTTCACTTCCAATTATTTTCCCCATGCATTCATTCTGAGAATGCATGATTTCCTTTGAGTTTATACGAGCTTCAACGATCTGGACAGATTCTTCAATGGCTTGCTCATACAATGCACCTCCCCATTCTATGTTCATCTTAGCAACGAACAATCAGTTCTCTTCAAGGCCTAGTACTACTTTCTCTGAAAGAAACTTGTTTATACCGTAAGCGTAAACTTCCTCCATATTTCATGTTTCAATCTCCAATTGATCTTTTTCCTTTTTCCATGATTCAACATCTCCCTCTACTTCTTTGAGAAATTTATTATATTTTTCAATCACTTTATTGAAATCATTAGTGAATTTGGTGATCTCCTTAGTTACCTTATCAATCCAGGTGAAGAAGGCCTTTAGCATGGATCTATCCTTATGGACCTGATCGAGGAATTTCTGGTTTTCTAGAGACTTAACATCCAAGTTTTTGGGTATCATGGACAGGGGCTGAGGAACTAGACTTTGAAGTTGTTGTATATATTTAGCTAACTCACAAAGAGCTTGCTTCAGCTTCATTTTTTCTTCAGCGTCTTTCAATACCAGGTGATTGATTTTCTTACTAGCCGAGTTCAAGATCTTCAAATTTGAAGCTCTAGTGGCCATACCTAAATCCACCTTTTCCACATCAAAATCCTTCGCTGTCACTTCATCAATATTTTTATCATAACTGGTCTTGAAAACCTCTGCAATCCAGTGGCTTGTTTTACGATCTACATCCAACATAGCCTCTATTTTGGGCTTCTTCTCCCTTGGAGTTTTTCCTAGGTACTTGCTAACTAGATCTCCAACTAGAGTGGAGACTGCCACGATGTTTCTCTTTTTGTTGACTGATAATTCCAACTGGTTTGGAGTCTACGGTGTAGTAGTCTCTACGGAGGCTTCCAGGGCTCTTCAAAATTGTCAAGTCCTGCTGACTTTCTTTTGCTGATTCATTTCCTGAAGGACTAACTGGTGATTTACTCATTTTGGATTTTCTATGAGTTTGCAGATCATATTCTTCCTCTGGATCTATTACAATTTAGGGGATATTATCTACCTTCTCTTTCCTTTTGCTTCCGGTTCTTGTTATTCATGCAGATTGTCCAATGTCTGGCTTCTTTTCTTCTGAATGAACTTCTACTCCAGAGTTTGTTTCACCTGCAGAAAGCAATTTGTCAATCTTATCAGTATGGACAGGAGAGGTCGCGAGCTTTAAAATCCTAAGACTCTTTTCAATTAATGAACCAGAAGTTTTTTGCTTTTTCTTTTGATTTAGTTCTTTTAACCATCTATGTGTTCTTTTAAACACAACTTTGGACAGGGTATTCACATCTTCTTCTTCTCTTTCTTCATAGTCTATCTTCCTAGCTAATGTGTCATCATTCAGCTCCACATGTCCAAATTCCATGACACTTTCTTCATCTTCAATATCTAAACCTTTAACCTTGAAAAGCAATTGTAATGAGGCAATCTATTGCAAGGTGAATATGGAGTGCAATCTCTTTTCAACTTCAATTTCATCTACACAGCCTGCCCAAAAATCTTCCATCTTTGCTTGAAGCGGAAATGTGGCATTGATATTGAAATGACTTGCTACAAAATGCTTGTTGTCAAAATAACTTCTTTTTTGGTAGGAAGGGAGATTTATGATTTTTAGTTCTACATCTAAGGTGGAACCTGTGTGCATACATCTTAAGTGATAATGCCCTAAATCAATGAGAAAAAGAGAACCTACCCCTCTCTTAAGTCTGAATTTTACCTCAAAAAAGAGAACCTACCCGTCTCTTAAGTCTAAATTTTACCTCAACCTAGATTAACTGTCTGCAGACTTCTAGTAAGACATATTTGTCTAAACAATATATTGGGAGTTTTAGAGGTTCTCCACTAAATCCTCCTACTCTTAAGTAGCTAAAAGTAGGGAATTGGATGAAAAAGCTACCACAAATCTTAATTAACTCACTAGCTTCTTCGGACATCCTACAATTGATTTTTCCGTTTAGCTCAAAAATGAGCTTGGACAAGAATGTGTTTTGAAATCTTTGGAAATCTTTTGAATTCCTTTTATTCTGCAGCAGTGGATAATATTCATAAATTGTCATATTCTCCTTCCATTGTCTATGTTGCAATCTCTCCCAATTTCTGCAAGTAGCAAGCACATAAAATAGGTACAAAATCAAAAAGAAACTTGATGCTTCTGTAGGTTGGGATAATTCTTCATGAAGCCTTTCCGCTATCACTTCTGCCCAATCATCACCATGTCCTTCTACTAGAATAGCTTGGATGAAAATGTACATCCAGTCTTCCCAGAGAATGTCATTGGGTTTTCCATTCAACATGTTCAGCATGATAACTACATCTCAGACCTCTCTGATCAAGTGATTCTTCTTTAATGGCTTAGGCGATCTGGAACCACCTCTTTTAGACTTTATCAACTAGTCTCTAGAAATATTATTGCTTTATTCCTTTCTATTTTGGTCATATTCTCGTTGAGCCTTCTCAATATTCCAATCACCGTATGCTTCCAATGGCGGAATTTATAGATCTGTCATGACTATCTGTCTGTTTATGGTTATCAACACTTCTCTAGAAAAAGAATGAATGCATCTCTTACTCCTGTCATATCTATTTCTGCACTCCATTACCAATTCTGGGCACGAAGTCACTTCTGGAAAACCTGCTGCTTCCAACAAACCACTCTCTGCAACTTTTGTGGTGAAGGTTCCTTCCTTTGCATTTTTGAAATTATTAACAACCACTTCTAAATTTTTATATAGGAGAAAACTTGTTCTCCTTTACAAACTTGACCTTTGAGGCCAACATGCTAGGATTGGACATATCAATACTTAAGCAAGTAACCTCAAGAAAAACAATGGAAAATCCTAATTTCTTTCTTACATAGTTAAATCTAAAATTAGAAATGGAAATGGAGAAGATTTCTTGAGACTCACCAATGCTCTATTCTTGCCTTCCAGTGATTACCTTCACTGCTAATTTCTTCTGATTATGCTATCGCAGTTGCTAAATGAGAAAAAATGGCAAGAAATAAGATAAATTAATACATACGTTTGAGTTTCCAATTTGGTAATCATGACACCTCACACGACTTGATTATTCCTGGTGTAATTTGCTGAATATGTCCAATCACATTTATTCCGCTTTCGCATGACATGTACTTTTGCTAAGTTGGCTTTAAATCCAACGCCTTTTCAACTTCTTTTCTGCAAAAAGGCAAGATTTGGCACGTGCTGCACATATTCAGTTATTTATTGCACATTGAATCCTGAACCTTGAACTGTGTGAAGCGAGGTTCAAAGTTTGAAAATAATAATGCTCAAATCACTTGACAGGCTCATAGCTAAAACAGACTTATGCATGACGCACATTGAAAATTGAATTATGAACAAGAAAAGAAGATGTTCAAGATTCAAAATAAGAAAAGTCAGGGATGACAAAGCAAATGAAAACATGGGGCAAGGACTGCGGGGAACAAAGTGCATTTCGAATCTTGAACTTTGAACTACCGAAACGATGGTTCAAAGTTCACGATTCAAAATTTACAAAGCAAGAAAACGCATACTCACTTGAATTCGTGTCGACCGAAGGAAAAAGGTGAACATGAAGTAACATGGGGATTATAAATTGAATCTTGAACTTTGAACTGTGAAGTTTAAAATTCAAAGTTCAATATGCATTTGACAATATACATGCTACTTAGCAATTTTTACAAGGGAAAGTTCTTTTCACGGGAAACAGGGGGCTCCGACTGGGGATTTGGACTGTGAGGGACTAAATGTTGGAAATAATGGGAAGTGTGTATTGAGAGGGGAGGGGTGAATCAGTACCTCTAAAATTTTTATCTCTTTTATCCTTTAACCTTTATGTAATCAATTGTTTATCCAACCATATGTTCTATACTATCTTTGTGTAAGACATATCAATTCTTTAACTTAATCAAACATGTAAACATTCATAGAAACATTCATGAAAGTAATTGACTCATAACACCTGATATGATATAGCAGAAAACCCCTGTTAGAAGGTAAAAACTATGGTGGCGATGGCACCCACAAAATCTTCACTATCTGCAGATTGGAAGGGGCTGGTTAAGGCTTACAATTTGATCAGTTCTGATGATCTACCCTGTTAGGAGTATTATGTGGAGAAATTTTAAGATCTACTCTGTTAAGAGCTTTAGCAACACTATTTAGTGTGCACTCGGTTAAGAGATTTACAATAGGATTATTAAATCCACCTTTCTTGAAAGGATTTCTTCTATTTGCTACACTTGTTAGAATGTAGACAAAAATATTCATTGACCTGAGTTTATGCAATCTAACTATTGCTGATTACAGATCCATTATAATTCACATATATAAATGTATCACCTATTGTGATTGATTAATACCTATGTTGCCCGATAGCCTCTATTCTTGGTTCTTGATAACCAAATTCATCTTTTGTTGTTCTGCTTCTTGAAACTCCCAGTCGAATCCATATATGTGCTCGTTGGCTACATTCATCCTCTCATCTATAATATTGAATGATTACAACATCTATTTATAAGATAGATTGACTTGATTAAGTTTCATGTATTACAACTTTAACTCTATTATCACAGGTTTACAACTTGACCTTGATCTCCTAGTCTGCATGTTTTTAATCAGTTAGACTAATTAAAACAATCACAATAATGTTGCTTGTCCCTTAAGTAATCATTTTAAGACAAAACAAAACTATACAAATAGAATATGAGTGTTTTATCTGATGTGGAAGTCAGATCCACTTTTTTTGGGATGTAGCTGACTTTCGGTGTTTGATGCTCGGTTTGCTCTAAAATCAGTCTACCTTTCTTTTGGTGTTCCTTTGATTGAACTGTCTGACGGGTTCCCTTTCTTTGTTGGGTTCCTTTATTTTTTCTCTTTCAGTTTCGCTTGAGATTTGTCTCGTTGGGTGTCTCTTGAACTTCACACATTCGGTGATCTCTGATATCTATACTTTTGGTGTTCCTGAAAGTTTGTCTTTCGGTGTAGGTTTCCCGAAGGTTCAAAAAATATTTTCCTTTTGCGTACTAATGGAAAAATAATGTCTTCAATCTCCCCCTTTGACATTAGTATCAAAAATTGATATTTGCATGAATACTAAAATGTTTAGTATGTACACCATGTATATATCTTGTCTTTATATGACTCCCCCTAACTATATGCATTATAGTATATATGTACATGTATACTCATACTTTCCTTTAACTATATGAATTATAGTATATATGTACATTAACTATATGCATTATAGTATATATGTACATGTATACTCATACTTTCCTTTAACTATATGCATTATAGTATATATGTACATGTATACTCATACTTTCCTTTCTTTATTTCTCATTTTCACCTTATTATGTTCATATTTTGAACATATATGAACATATCATTTCCCCCTTTTTTGATATTAAGGACAAAGACGTACAACTTACAAGTTGTCAAAATTTTGGCAAAAAAGTGTAACTTGCAGATTGTCCAAAATGTGGGAATGAGATTTTGTCATATCTTCCATCATTTGTTCCCATTTCTCTTTAAGGTGTTCCAGATCCATGTGCTCTAATGCAATTCTGACATGCATATCATAAATGTTGTCTAGGACAAACATTTCTGGGATGGCAACCAGTGTTCTTGCCAGTGTCATGTGTTGTTGTAGTAATGTGAGATTGGGTAAAATTAGAGCTTGGAGCTCGGTTAGCTCATCTCTAAACTTTGATTCTACATTTTGAATATCTTGCCTTAGCTTTCTTGCTTGCTTTAGCTATTCATAGTGCAATTTGACTGCTTCTTCACTATTAGTGAGACCTTGTGCACTTGCTTGTAGATCAACATCGATTTGTGCTATCTTCTCACTATACTCCTTAGTGAGTTGATCTAAAGTGCATAAATTTTGGATTAAGGTTATAGCTTCTGAAATAATGGGGTCCAATGTACTTACAAGTTTAGACAACTTTACCTTGTTCTCTGCCACTTATTGGCTGATTTTCTCTGCTAGTTTGAATTGGAATTTATGTTTTGCTTGTTCTTCAATTGTCTTTTTAGCATCTACATTTTGAGATGTGATAGATTCTGTGAGAACGGCCAATTGATCAAGTATAGGATTATCTTGATCAATGTTAGTGTCAAGTACTATCTGTTGCACTATGTCTTTTGTAGTTTCGAGTACCTTTATTTATTTTGTTGCCTTCCTAAGCTTATTTTGGATAGATTTTCTCTCACAAAGTCTTGCATACTTTGTTAGTTTAGTTGGATCCAATGTTGTAGGATCACATACTAGAATCTCATAATTTCATCCAAAGTAACTAGATTCTTATTCTTTTTCTTCTTCTTATTTGAGATTTGTGTGGATGCAGATGTGTGAACCATTATTGCTAGTTCATTTTTATTCTTTGAAGTGCTCAGTGAAGGCTTGGTAGATGTATTTTATTTTACCTTCTGCTCAGTGTCAACCTGTCGGTTAGGTGAAAATGTCTCCTTATTAACCTTGGGTGTATTTGTTGATTTTTCTTATGTATTCTCTAGTGTATCATCTTTCTTCTCTTCTTCACTTTTCTCTTTCTGCTCTCCATCTTTTGCTTGCTGGTCTTCTTCACTTTTTTGATCAGTAGCTTTGTCTTGGTGTACATCAGTAGCATTTTTTGGTTCTTTAGATGTGTCTTTTTGTTCTTCAGATGTGTCTTTTTGTTCTTTAAATGCATATTTTTGTTCTGCATCACCCTTGTCTTTGGGTATGCTTTCATCTTTGGTAGGTGATTTCTCCTTTTCCTGGATTATATTGATGGCTTCCATCTATATTGGCATGTTTCTTGGTATGTTCACTTGTGCAACATCAATTGTAGTGTTTTGTTTGTCGGTCTAGTCCTTTGCAACAATGTCATCTTCATCTTTCTGAATTTCATCTGTTGGATCATTGGTGATGCCAATAATTGTATTGTCCACAGTGTTGTCCATAGTAGTGTCTAGCCATGTCTCATCTGCAACATCCATATTCTTTTTTCCTGTAGTGTCCATTTCCTCTTTGTCCAATTCTACATCAGTGATGGTAATTGGTTTGGTGCTCTAAGTAGCCTGATCATCCTTGGTTTCTTGATTCTTGATAAGAGCTCTCTGTGGCTCAGGACTTGTATCCTTTCTAGGAATATCAAGTATTTTTCTCCATTCAGCTTCACTCTTTCTATCTAGGTCCAGTAGATGTCCTTTAAGCACTTGGTAGGCTCTCAACTTTGGTGAGAACCTTTTGGAATGAACCTTCATCATTTGTTTGATCTCCTCCATTTTTCATTCGAGAGGCATGACTGATACTAGGGCTCTTTCCCTAATTTCTTTCTCAGAGTGCAAGGCAAATGTCCATCTTGCTGATATCCTATCTTGAAGTTCTTGGGGCATATTGTCTGCCAGTTGTATTGGGAGGTATTTGAATATGCACATCATCTTGATGATTGCCTCCTCAATCTTATTTTGATCCAAGGGATCCAATGTTAACCATTTCTTAACCTTCCTACTATTTACTGAACCTGATTTGATAATTGAGGCACACACTTCATCAACTGTTTCAGGTATCTTGTTCTTTTCCTCTTGAACACCTTCATCATGTTCGGTGTCCTTAATTTCCTCCTTAGTTCTAATGAACTTTCTTCTTTTTGTTGGCCCTCTTTTCTATGTTTCAATTTTCCTCTTATAGGTCCGTACTTGACCTTTCTTCAATGGTGAAGGACTTGTGTCCTTAGCTTCTTTGACTTCTTGTCCTTGTAGTAGCTCTAGTTCTAGGATTCTTAGTTGGTGAAGGTAATGGAGTGTCTGACTCTGTAGACTCAGAGTCACTTTCCTTTTTAGCTTCACCGATGGGTGACTGTCCCTCAGTTTCTTCTTTCTGTTCCATTTCTTCCTCTGTAACTGAAAACCTTTTCTTCAAGTTCTTGACCATTGTATCCTTCTTCTTGTCTACCCGCTTTACAACCAAGCCAGTTTTGATTCTTTCTTTGGCTTCTTCATAAGTGCCGAACTTGGGTTGTGTTTTATCTAATGGCTCATTTATTAATGCATCAATTGCATTGGATGCTTGATCTATGTTCACTTCATAGTCAAGTGGTTGTAGCCATGTTGTTCTTGGTACAACAGGCTTGATGTATGTGAAGTCTATGTCTACCATGAAACATATATCAGTCTTGAATTTCTCAATTAATTTCTCGGGGATCCTTACTCTTTTCTGCATTCTCTCCTTGATTCCAATAACTTATTCATCCATTACTAACTCAAAATTATCTCCTAGTGATTTTATAAACTCACTAATCTGTATGGTGACTGGTCTTGTTGTATCCCATTTCACATCTCCTATTGATGGAAAAGATTCTCAGAAGTAGAAGAATATGCACATGATAAGTGAACCAAATTTACATGAATTTGATTTTACATTTATGATTGTCTTCAAGTTTTCTTCTAACTACTTGAATAGAAGTTCTGATAGATTCAACTGAGTTCCTTTCTTTACAATCTTATATGTTGTATCCACTACTCTGGATGTTATGTTTTTCATCTTGCTAGCTTGAAAGAACTTGTATCCTAAGACACATACTCCAAATTTTATTTCATCATCGTTGATGGTGGATACTCTTAGTCCTCTTCCATCCCATGTAGCTCATGTGTTCTTCTCAATTTCAGCCTTGGGTGGGTGCTTCAATGCCTTTACCTTATCGGTTATTGAATAACTAGTGACCGCATGAATAACATCTTGTGTTATCGGTTTAGGCTCATACAGCCATAACTTATGGTTGTGGATCCTGCTCAATACTAACCAAATCCACTCAGTCTTAAACTCTTTCGGGAACCATAGGTAATTTGTGAGCCCTTTCACTTTGATGTGTTTGTGCTCATCTTTAATAGTGTCATCATCTTTGCATAGCTTCTTGAAATCTTGTTTAACCTCCAGGTCGCCAATTTCTACAATTTTGCAGTGTATGTATACTCGCACCTCTTCGACAAGCAAAACCCTTGCTTGTATTCATGAGAATGCTCCAGCATTTTTGGGTTGTGATGCAACCTCTGGGCATATCTTATAATGTGGTTCTACATAGGTAGAGTTCTTGACAAGTTTGACATTATCCTTCTTGATGCTCTTCAACTTAGCGGTTCTTGATGTCGTGGCCATTGTTTCTGAAATTAGGGCTTTTCATAAATGATAAATAGAGTTCTTAGTTATACTTGGTACTTACTTCAACCTCTATATTTGTAACTGGTCTGCTTGGAGTGCTTTGTAATGGGTTGGAGTCACTCTGCAATTTTGTCGCTTCTAGCTCTATTTTTGCTCTGGTCGCTTCGCTCAAATCGCTGCTGAGAAATGAAACCCTTCCGTTGTTTATTTAGAGACTTTTCCCTAGGTTGAGTCATTAATTCTCAACCACTCCTTAGTGTGTGAAGACAGAGTCGTCAGTTGATACACTAACTTCCTTCTTGGTGACAACATGATGTTTCGAGGCAGTCGTCTAACTTGTTACTTTCACCGACGGGTTTCAGTGTATGGCAAAGACAACTTTGTCAGCTCGTATGATTACCGACGGATCTCAGTTTACACTAGAAACTTTAGCTTTTACATGTTAACCGACAATTATCATTAAGTGCAGACAATTCAGCTTTGAATGTATACCGATGTATTTCGGTATGTATTAACCAATGAAATAGTTTTTACAAAATTTAACAAGTAATACCATAGTGCATCTATAATCATGATAATTTGGCATTTCAACTATGTTTGATTTGAAATAATGTAAACTATAACTTGGTGTAATGCAGTTCCATACTTGTTTTGCTTAGGCGGGGGTGGTAATGTCACCAGATCCATTGGATAGGGTGTCACCAATTGCATTTCTTGGTCTAGCTTCATCATTGTTTGTAGCTTTCCTCCACATTTTATTTCTCATCTTGTTGATGTCTTCAATGGTGTTTCCATTGGCAAAGGTGTTGGTCTCTGTCATTCCCGGTCTCTGTAGTCTTTCTTGAGATGACCGACTTTATGACAGTGTAAACATGCCATTTTGGGGTTAGTCTAGCCTCTAGACTTTCTTGTCCACTGTCTCATACAGTTTGCAGCAATGTGACCAAATCTTCCACATGCTGTACAATTTTCCCAAGTGTTGTAATCCCATACAGACTGGTTACCGACTCTATTCGTTTGATAGGTAGATTCTTGACCTTTAGGCTTCCATGCTTGCTTTTTATTTTTCCAGCATTCAAGAGTAGTGTGCCCATGCATTTTACAAGTAGGACAATATTTGTCCATGTAGGTTTCCTTCTTTGTTTGTTTCATCTCAGACTTACATTCATATGATTTATGTCCTTTCTTGTTACATTTATAACAGAATCCTATGAATGAAGATGTGGAGTTAGGAATACCTTTCATTTTGCTCCTGCATACATTTGATGTGTGGCATTTCTTTCCATAGTTATTGCATATCAGCGTTCTTGGTCTTGGATTTGTATAGACATTCTTTTGATCAACTAGATTGGGTGATTCTCCATTCTTGGTATAGCCTAGTCCGATGATGTTGTTGGCTCTCTTTTGTCCATCAAGGAAATCATCCATTCTTTTATTGCTTTCTTCAGCTCTCTTGATTATCTCATTATGTTGTTGTTGAATTATTATTTCTTGTTTCAGCTTTTCATTTTCTTCCCTTAGCTCACCGATAGCTTCTATTCTCTCAATGAGTTCAACATTCATTATGTTTTCCTCTTGACTCATAAGAATAATATGATTTGTAATCTCATGGTGATGTTTTGTAAGTCTTTGTATTTCTGATTCTTTTTCTTGTAGATTTTCAGTAATCTTCCTTCTATCATCAATAGCTAGTGTTCTCTCTTGTTCAACTTGTCTAGCATTGTTCATGACATCAATCATTCTTACCATCTGTGTCTCTTGACTGATTTGCAGAGATTTCACTTGTCCAGCCAGATGTTGATTGATTTCATTTAAGCTTGTGATGCTTTCTTCTGATGTATCTGATGCTTTGCTTGTAGTAGATCTTGAAGACTCAAATAGATCTGGTATCTCTTCTTCTTGGTAATCTGTCTCATTACAGTGAGATGCCATAATCTTTCTTTCATCTAACAATTGTCTCATCTTTATTCTAGCTTCTGTATACTATTCATAGAAGATCTAAATTTCTAGCTTCTGATTTTCAATACTTTTTTCAAGTCTGTACTTCTCCATTGTATGATCTTTTCTCTTAAGTCCTTAAGCTTTCAAAATAAGAGTTCTAGCTCTGATACCAATTGTTGGAAATAATGGGAAGTGTGTACTAAGAGGGGAGGGGGGAATCAGTACCTCTAAAACTTTTATCTCTTTTATCCTTTAACCTTTATGTAATCAATTGTTTATCCAACCATCTGTTCTATACTAGATTTGTGTAAGACATGTCAATTCTTTAACTTAATCAAACATGTAAACATTCGTAGAAAGATTCATGAAAGTAATTAACTCATAACACATGATATGATATCGCAAAAAACCCCTGTTAGAAGGTAAAAACTGCGGTGGGGATGGCACCCACAAAATATTCACTATCTACAGATTGGAAGGGGCTGGTTAAGGCTTACAATTTGATCACTTATGATGATCTACCCTGTAGGAGTATTATGTGGAGACCTGTTAAGATCTACTCTATTAATATCTTTAGCAACATTGTTTTGTGTGCGCTCGGTTAAGAGATTTACAATAGGACTGTTAAATCCACCTGTTGGAAATACAATATGGGAAAGCAAGATACTGAGGGGGGGGGTGAATCATATCTTAAAACTTTTATCCTTTAAAACAAAATTGATCCACAACCATGCATAAATGTAATTGATCTATCAATTAGTAACATCCATGATAGTAAATAAATGACTCAAGACACATAATTTTGATAACCCAAAAACCCAATAAGGTAAAAATGGGGTGGGGATGACACCCACAAAAATCTTCACTACTACAACAATTAAGTGTGCCTGTTAGGGATACAAAGTTTGATCACAATATGTAATCTACCTGGTTAAAGTTCTGCTTAGTTAAGAGCTATAGATCATTACAATCTACCTTGTAAAAGGATTTGGACTTACAACAAAGTAAGCACTATGTTAAGAGATTTAGAAAGGTCTGTTAGAACCACTATGTTAAGAGATTTCACCTGATACACTTGTTAGAATGTCTCAAGATCTGATCCTTCGATATGCACTCTGATGCTGATAAAAAATCTCCTCTCTCTAATACCTTCTCTGATCTAATAATCTGATACATCTTTACTCTACTACTCACTGCTCTTTCACTCTGTTAGATCTATGCTTCTTCTATCAAAATAACCCTTTGCACATCTCTCATGTACGCATACTCTTCTCCTCTCTCACACACACACACACACACACACACACACACACACACACACTTTAATTTAGGGTTTAAGAAGCAATCTTATATACTTTACGAATCTGGCATCTAGATCTAGATCAATGATCAGGATCAAATGCTTATGTTGCTTGGGCATTCCAATTTTTTGATTGGCTCCTTGCCACACATTGGGATCAAATAATTAATGCGTAATTAACTCCATTGAAATCATTAAATGCATGAACAATTTAGCCCAAAACAATTTACCTTCAAGTTTGTGTCATTCCTAACACGTATGTCAAAACTATCTTGCTCGGGACATTAAGACTCTGGTGCTCGGCATGAACATGATCAACTTTTTCTTGATTGCTGAGTCACTTGGCAACCATTAACTACTCGACAATGACTATGTCAGATAGCTTGGCCTATACTAGATAGCTCGGCTGCAGTGATGACCAGCTAACCTGCCTAGATAAATGACTAAGTGTGGGATACTAATGATCAACAAAACTTAGAGATCAACAATCTCCCCCTTTTATATTAGTGGAATAAACACACTTATCATTTATTTACATCCACAAAATTTTGCCTAAGTACACAACGTACTCCCCCTAAGATTATACTTCATACTTACATAATACACATGCCTTACAAAATATTATGCCTGATTCTGCACATCTTTATTTGTTTCCTTATCTGATTCCCCCTTGTTTTTTTAACTGATAGCTGTAAGGGTTAAGTCATACTTATCCAAAATGACTTATGAAGCTATAATGTTAGTGCAAACGTTGTATCCCATCTATCCTTTGCAAACTTCATAACTTGTAACTTAATTTCTAGCTCGACAGCTAGACTTACCAAACTATCTATTGTAGAGAGATGAGAATCCCTCTTGACTAATTCATTTGCAGCTTTAAGTTCCTTCTGTATAACCTCCAGATGAGGTATTAAGGCAGTCTAAATAGTTATTAACTTTGCTCTTATTCTACCTTCTTCAACCATATTCTTGGCTAATCTCCTCTATGCACGAGTCAACTTGTCAAAATGTAAGGAGCTAGAACTAGCATCCATACTCAATGTACTCCCTGTTGACTTCAAAGCTAGTTGCAATTTCTCAATAAGCTGTTGGTTATTCTTGGTAAAGAATTCTACATCACATAACTTTTTATACAAGGAATAAACATTATTTGCAACTTCCTCAAGAATACTAATAAGAGAAGAAAGTTCAACTTGTTTGATAGCAATCTCTGCTGATATCTTCTCCAAAACTTTGTTCTCAAATTTTCTCTTGGACCATTGTAGCAAATTTTCATTTGCCTCAATATTTTCATCATTAACTTTCTGCACAATATGGACTAACTGTTCCAAGATTTATGTTTGTTCATTTATATTTGTTATATCAAAAGCATTAACAAAAATATCCTTTATTTCATCACTAGTACAAAAACAACAATATATGACCAAATAAATTACCAAAAATTGTAGATAAATGACCAAATTTGGTCACGTGACCACTGGTAGTTTATTGCTGGTCATTTATCTCGTGACCAAATTTATGACTAAACTATTTTAGTCATTTATTTGGTCATTGATTTATTCATTTATTTGGTCATTTGGTAGTTTATTTGGTCATTAATTTAGTCATTAATTCGGTCATTGATTTGGTCATTAATTTAGTCATTGATTTAGTCATTAATTTAGTCATTTATTTAATTATTTAGTCGTTAATTTAGTCATATATTTGGTCATATATTTGGTTGTATATTTGGTTAATTTAGTCATTAATTTAGTAGTTTATTTAG
>MU226246.1:1797422-1819444 GCA_018584345.1 Thuja plicata
TTGTGATTTTACCTGATGACCAAATTGGTCACTTACTTAGTCATTTATTTTCTAAATATGATCAGTTTTGGTCATGTGACTAAAACTTTTAGTCACTTAGTCATATATTTGCCAAATTCTACTAGTGCATGTAATACTTGTTTTTGCTTTTGTTCCCTCTTCATTTCCTCTTGTCTCTTCTTCCTCTTTAATAGGTCTTGAAGGGTCTGAATTTTCTCATATGTCAAACTCTCAGGATCCCATTTAGGAATTATAATGACTTCATCCAATGTGACATTTAAGCTTGGTGACTTTTTCTTACTTAACTTCCGCTTCTTGAGCTCTGGTGAGCTGGGACTTGGCTCATGTTCTGTGATTTATTTTCCTTTGTCAGTATGAATTTCAATTGCTTCCTTCATCTGAGTCAAGATTTCCTATTGATAGGTATACTACCTATTTTAGGTCCAGTGGGAGTAGATGATGCAGAGTGTGGTAGATCTACCAACACTTGTATAGCCTCTTATTTTGTAGGCTTATTTGCAATTTCTTCCATCTTATCTCCACTCGCTAAAACTATTTGTACAACCTCTAAAATAGGTGGATTTGTATTGATTACCTCATTTTCTCCTTCT
This sequence comes from Thuja plicata, assembly GCA_018584345.1. Lineage (NCBI taxonomy): Eukaryota > Viridiplantae > Streptophyta > Pinopsida > Cupressales > Cupressaceae > Thuja > Thuja plicata. The sequence goes on from MU226246.1 coordinate 1,798,034, forward strand.
TTCTCTGACTCGGCCTTAGTTTCCTAAATGGGCGATTGCATACTTTGTCTGCCGGCTCATTCTGATCCTTGGCATCCAAATTGTTGTTCTCTTCAAGTGTAGTGACAATGGGACTATCCATTGTCAAATCTATAGTTTGCCGATCTCCTGTTTCCTTTTGTGGTTCATTTTCAGTTTCTGCTTGATTTGTAGCAGTTTGGCCTTCAATAAATCCTTCAGCTCTGAGTTGTCTTCATCCATCTTTTGTTCTTTTGCAACTGATAAACCAAAAATCTGCTTCAAATTTGAGTAATATGTTGTACTACTCCTTCAACATCATTTCTCAAAATAACATAAGCTCTAAGTTTAGGAATAAGCTTCTTTTGATATTGACCAATGAATTTAGCTATTTGTTTCTTTGTTAAGTTAGGAATTACCTTAGCTAATGTTCCTTCCCTTATCCATCTTTCAGTCATCAGTGTATATTTCCATTTCTGAGACAAACTATCATATAGTTCCATAGGGACACAGTCTCCTATCTCTACAGGTGTCATCTTGAATGTCCCCATCATTTCTATTAATGCCTCCTGAATCTTATGCTTGTTTACTATACTTTGTTTTTCATACTGAATAAATTTGAATCGTGCTAATCTAGTTGAACCTCTAATGTTCTTACATACCTCATCAATACTAATACCAAGGGGGAGATTGTTTTTTTGTGTGATTCTATATGTATGTTGCTAGGTACATCTGTGTCTATCTCCTCATCATCTATAGGCTCCAAGTATAGCTTCCTCCTTGGTCTTTTCTTAGTAGGTTGGCTCGGAACAACCTTTGTTTCAACTTGTTTTCTCTTCCCTGAGCTGCTCTCCCCAACATTCTTCTTTGTATATAATCTTTCTGTCTGGGCAAGAGATGATGCCCTGGTCCTTGGTCAGTTAGCAATAGGAGGGGTAGCCTTAGTTTTGGATTTTCTTTGTTTATTTGCCTTGACAACCACTAGCTACTTCCCTTTACCTTTCACAGTGATATCCTCTTCAGGTTCACTCTCTTCTTCTTCACTAGACATAACTTCTCCATGTCATGTTGATGAACCTAAAGGTGCGTCCTCTACTTCTTCATCACTCTCAATTCCAACCATCTTCTTCAGATTTTTGACAATTTTCTTCCTTTTCTTCTCCATAGTGCCAGCCTTCAAATCCATAGTGATTCTGGACTTGGCTTCTTCATAGTTTCCAAAATGTTTCACTGTATTATCAATTTCCTCTGCAAATATCTAGTTGTTATTGCTGCAGATGTCTCATCAATGTTTACTTCATAAGGTAATGGCCTCAGCCATGATACCCTTGGCACTATTGCCTGCACATAGGTGAAATCTATGTCTACTAGGAAACAAACATCCTCATAGTGTTTTTCAACTAGTGATCTGGGAATTCTACTCCTTAATCTCATCTTTTCCTTGTATTCAACAAAATATTTTCCCATCACATTGTCAAAATTATCACCTAATTGTTGAATAAATGCATTGATTTGTTGTGTGATAGGTCTGTATGTTTTCCACACTATGTTTCCAAAAGTAGGAAATGTATTCTACATGTAGAAAAATATGCAGGTGAGTAGAGATCAAAACTTACATATTGAATTCTTTTCCCTTCTAATTAAAGAAAGGTTCTTGGCCAGTCGCATTAGTTGAAGCTCGGCAAGGTCATAAGTATGATCCTTCTTCACAATCTTCCAAGCCTGGTCAACTACAATGCATGGGACACTATCCAGTCGGCTTGAATAATAAAACTTATGAGCAATAACCCTAACTGCAAAATCAAGCTCCAAAATTGTAATGGTAGAGATCTTCATCCCTCTTTTATTCCAAATGGCTCTAGTGAATTCTTTTATGTTTTCCGTACTCTGACATCTCATAGTTTTCTTCCCGTTAAGAATTGGATAACCAGTTACACGATGGATGATTTCCTTTGTAATCTTAACTGGTCCATTTTCCATCCATATGTTCATGTTATGTACACAACTCAGAAAAATCTTGATCCACTCCATTCTAAAATCCCTCAGAAATTCTAGGGCATGAGTTAACCCTCTCTTGGCTAAATGTTTATGTTCATCTTTTAGGGCTCCGTCTTTGCACAATTTGTTGTAAGATTGTCTTATCTCGTGATCACCAACTTCACTTATCTTGTACATATAGCATGACCTAATATCATGATTCATGAGTACCTTAGGTGGAATCGATGATAGGGCTCCAGTCAGATCACCCTTGATTGCGCTCTCAGGAACTGTTCAGAAATTAGGAGGCTCATAGGTGTTGCTCCTTACCAATTAAATGCTTAGCAACTCCTTCTCCATTATCTTAGTTAGTGCAAAAGGACTTGCGGCCATTTTCTCCAAAAAATAGGGTTTCAAGGATCACAAACAGAGTACCTTGGCAAGTGACAAAATCCACACTTTCCACTGAAGAGGTTGCCGACGACACACTGTAGAAATCATAAAAAATCTTTGCAGAATTCAAGTTCACAAATGCACAATTTCTCTTATGAAATTCTTAATCGCATGGTGAGAAGAAATGAAATAGCTCTTCCCTTTATATAGGCTCCAATGGTCAAAATTTAGGTCAGCATTAAATGTTCTTTCCGTTGAGTGAGTGCCAAACAACTATCCTTGGTTGACTCACTAAATTCACTTACCTCTCGGTCATCAAACAAAACTTACTCGACATTCATTAGAAATATACTGTTGCTCAACACCTATAGTGCATTTTGACTTTGCTTGCTACATAACTCAAAATATGTCCTGATGCATCTTATCATCTGCAGATATGGACTATTGCACTTTTATATGTTAGGAACTGATAAAAGATATGAGATATAAACATAGTTCCTTACATACCTTTCTTTGCTTAATTAGTGATGGTGGGATCACCTGATCCATTAGATTGGGTGACCTAGGCTTCAGTAGCTTCACTGCTGCATGGTTCAACTTTCCTTATCCATGTCTGGTTCATATGTGCTCTAATCTGCTCAACAGTGAGAGCATGTACCCTTGTTTTTCAATCCTTCCTAGTGTGACCAATTTTCAGACAATTATAGCAAACTAGGCTTCCATTCATCCAACTCTTAGCTTTACCACTAAAATGTGTCTTTATACAGTTTTCTAGAACATGCCCATACTCACCACAGTAATGATAGCTATGCCATGTGTTATAATCCCAATTTAAAGTGTTACCCTTCCTTGGTGCTTTTTCTTGTGTCTTTGATGTCCATTGTTGTTTAGCATTAGATCTGCAATCTTGTGCTCTATGTCCAAATTTTTGACAGTCGTAACAATACCCATTGAATCTAGGTGTGGGAGGTGCATTATTTGTCTTTGCCCAACATTCATGTGCTTGATGTCCAAAATTCTTACAGTTAAAGCAATAACCATTGAACTTAGGTTTAGGATTGGACTTACCATTCTTGCTTCGACAGATGTTTGCTGCGTGTTCTGATTTTCCACAGTGGTGGCATACAGGCTTTTTGTTCTTTGACTTTGTATTCCTCTTTTCACCAATCATAGATGATTCTCCTTTCTTAGTAGATGTCTATTGTTCGATGTGACCTAATCCAGAAGAATATTTAGATCTCCTTGATGCTTCCATCAAGTTTTTAAAATCAGTCAAAGCTTCATTAGGTCTGTTCAATCTCTCATTCAATTCTTTCTTAGATCTCAATTCATCTTTCAATTGACTATTCTCAGATCTCAGATTCACAATTTCCATGTATTTCCTACTGATCTCCTAATTTGGAAGTAGTAGTTGACTCACCAAGTCAACCTGATTGCTTGTCATCATTTTTACTTCATGTGTCCTTTCATCAAGTCTGACAGTCATCATTCTTTTGTCTTCTTCATCCATGTCTTTGTCATCTTTAGATTTCTTCTTTTTTTCCACTACTTCACATAGTCTTACTGTTTTCATTTCTTTTTCTCTTTTCAGGTTTCTGACTTCTTCACACAATGTATTGTTCCTTTCCAGTAGATCTGCAATTGCTGCATCGCTCTTAATAGAGTTTCAATTCTGAAATAGATTTGCAGTGTCTTCTTCCTGATAATGAGTATAATTCATTTGTTTAGAAAAATATTTTCTTGCTTGCAAGGACTTCTTTAGTTCCTATCTTGCAGTTTCAAGCTGATGTAATGCTAGCTGAATTTCAATCTTTTGATTTTCAATGACTTTACCCAATTTGTAAATCTCCATCTCAAGATTTGTACTCTCAAGCTGATTAAAACCTTTTGTAGGAGAATTGTGCTCTGATACCAATTGTTGGAAATACAATATGGGAAAGAAAGATACTGAGAGGGGGGGTGAATCAGATTTTAAAACTTTTATCCTTTAAAAAAAACTGATCCACAACCATGCATAAATGTAATTGATATATCAACTAGTAGCATCCATGATAGTAAATAAATGACTCAAGACATAGAATTTTGATAACCCAGAAACCCAATAAGGTAAAAATTGGGTAGGGATGACACCCACAAAAATATTCACTACTGTAGCAATAAAGTGTTCCTATTAGGGCTACAAATTTTGATCACAATATGTAATCTACCTGGTTAAAGGTCTACCCGGTTAAGAGCTACAGATCATTACAATCTACCTTGTAAAAGGATTTGAACTTACAACAAAGTAAGCACTCTGTTAAGAGATTTAAAAAGGTCTGTTAGAACCACTTTGTTAAGAGATTTCACCTGATACACTTGTTAGAATGTCTCAAGATCTGATCCTTCAATATGCACTCTGATGCTGATAACAGATCTCCTCTTTCCAACACCTTCTCTGATCTAATAATCTGATATATCTTTACTTTGTTGCTCATTGCTCTTTCACTCTGCTAGATCTATGATTCTTCTATCAAAATAACCCTTTGTGCATCTCTCATGTATGCATACCATTCTCCTCTCATACACACTTTAATTTAGGGTTTAAGAAGCAATCTTATATACTTTATGAATCTGGCATCTAGAGCTAGATCAACAATCAGGATCAAATGCTTATGCCGCTTGGGCATTCCAATTTTCTGATTGGCTCCATGCCACACATTGGGATCAAATAATTAATGCATAATTAACTCTGTTGAAATCATTAAATGCATGAATAAGTTGGCCCAAAATAGTTTACCTTTAAGTTTGTGGCATTCCTACCATGTATGTCAAAACTATCTTGCTCGGCACATTAAGACTCTGGCGCTCAGCATGAACATGATCAACTTTTGCTTGATTGTCGAGTCACTCGGCAACCATTAACTACTCAGAAAAAAATATTCTAGATAGCTCGACCTATAATGGATAGCTCGGCCACAGTGATGACCGACTAACCTGCCTAGATAAATGACTAAGTGTGGGACACTAATGATTAACAAAACTTAGAGATCAACACCACCTTTCTTGAAAGGATTTCTTCTATTTTCTACACTTGTTAGAATGCAGACAAAAATACTCATTGAACTAAGTGTATGCAATCTAACTATTATTGATTACAAACCCATTACAATTCACATATATAAATGTTTCACCTATTGTGATTGATTAATACCTCTGTTGCTTGATAGCCTCTATTCTTGGTTCTTGATAACCAAATTCATCTTTTGTTGTTCTGCTTCTTGAAACTCCCAGTCTAATCCATAGATGTTATCATTGGCTACATTCATCCTTTCATTTATAATATTGAATGATTACAACATCTATTTATTAGATAGATTGACCTAATTAAGTTTCATGTATTACAACTTTAACTCTATTATCATAGGTTTACAACTTGACCTTGATCTCCTAGTCTGCATGTTTTCAATCAATTAGACTGATTAAAACAATTACAATAATGTTGCTTGTCCCTTAAGTAATGGTTTTAAAACAAAAAAAACTCTATAAATAGAATATGAGTGTTTTATCTGACGTGGAAGTCAGATCCACTTTTTCTGGGATGTAACTGACTTTCGGTGTCTGATGCTCCTTTTGCTCAAAAATTAGTTTGCCTGTCTTTCGATGTTCCTTTGATTGAACTATCTGTCAGGTTCCCTTGCCCTATCAGGTTCCTCTATTTTTTCTCTTTCAGTTTCGCTTGAGATTTGTCTCGTCGGGTGTCTCTTGAACTTCACACATTCAGTGATCTCTGATATCTGTACTTTTGGTGTTCCTGAAAATCCATCTTTCAGTGTAGGTTTACCAAAGGTTCAAAAACTATTTTCCTTTTGCATGGTAATGGAAAAATAATGTCTTCACTAAACAATGAACCCCAAAAGTCTCTAGTTTCGCACAAAACTAAGCTGACTAACAAGCAAACACTAACCTAAAGCATGACAAAACTTATGTACACAGAGAAGACTTGTTATTTACAACTCATAAAGCTTGAGATCTTTCCCATTGAAGGGCAAGGGCATTTTGGTTCCACTAGCATACCTTAGTTTGAAAGAATTAGGTCTGAGTTCTTGGCTAATCTCAAAGAGGCCCTTCCACAATGATTCAAAATTTCTGTGTGCCCCTCGAGGTTCCCGCCTTTTATCCCACAATAAAACTTTATCTCCTGTCATGAATTTCTGGGGCCGAGCTTTCCTATCAAATATTTTCTTCACCCTAGCTTGGTGACTGGTAATATGGTCGACAATATTTTCTCATTCCTCTTCAATTTTTCTCAAATACATGATTCTCTTCTCCAAAGCACTTTGAAATTGTTGGTCCTCGATCACTTTCTGTTACTTTGCTGCTGCTAGTTCTAATGGAAGAGAAAGTTGAGCTTCCACGCCATATACCACCTTGAAAGGAGATATCCCTATGGCTCATTTGGGTGAAGTGAGTTCATCCCATAAGGCTTCATGCAATATTTTGTTCCAATCTTTGGCATTGTTGTTAACTAACTATTTCATTATGGCAATCAAGTTCTTGTTAGTTGATTCGGCCTGACCATTACTCTGAGGAAAATAATCAGAAGAGTGTGACAAATGAATCCCATTATTATAAAAAAATAATTGCATTTCATGAGAAGAAATTTTTTGCATGTTATCTACCACTATCTTGGCGGGAACCCCAAATCTCACCAAAATATTTTCTTTTAGAAAGGAACAGACTATTTCTAAAGTAGTCTTTCTCATAGGAATAACTTCTACCCATTTTGTAACTTAGTAGTCCATTGTAGTTAGGATATGGGTGTGACATGCACTTGATGGAGGATGTATTGGACCTACAAAATCTAAACCCCACTACTTAAATGGTTCTTCAATGACTACAGGTCTTAATGGTAAAGTAGTCATATGTGGTTTTCCAGATAATAACTTACATTTCTCACATTGTGCCACCCATCTGTAAGCATCCTTGAACATTCCAGGCCAATAGTAACAATTCCTTAGTATTTTGAAAGTTGTTACTAAAGATGAAAAATGTCCTCCGCAAGCTTGATTATGAAAGGATTAAAGCAACTTCTTTTGTTGGTCCCCATCTACACACCTAGGAACCATCCCATCTAAACCTCTTTTGTATAATATATCATCAACTATAACATATTTGGCTGCTTTTAATTTCAAATTTATCTATTCCTTTGCAGTTAGATGGTTAGGACACTCTCCATATGTCAAATAACAAGCTACATTTGAGAACCATGCATCTTTCAAACCTATAAATAGAGATAAAGGGATACCTTCTCCAGATTCTTCATCATTTTCTACAATTAATTTATAGAGGCCCTGACCCCTTACCAATTTTGTGGGTTTGATTTCCAAATCAAACTCCTGCGCTTTTGCAACCCAAGTTTCCCTATTATTCATAGATACCTCATGTTGAGTTAGAATACTCTTAACACCTGCGTTCGGGACATAAACTGTAAAATGAGAATGAAGAATATAGTATCAGAACTATTTAACAACCTTAACCACCACAAAAGCTTGTTTTTCTATAGGAGAGTACCTCAACTCATGTTTCTTTAGTGGTACACTCATATAAGAAATAGGAACATCCTCACCAGCTTCATTCTTTTACAACATAACACTTGACATTGTGTGCTCTGAAGCATAACAGTGTATTATAAAATCCTTTCTAAAGTCTAGATGTGCAAGGATTGGAGCCTAAGCAATTGCATTCTTAACTTATTCAAAAGATTTTCTGGCTTCATCATTCCATCTGAAATTTTATTTCTCACTTAACTGGCTTACCATGGGTCAGGTTGTTTCTAAAAAATCTGGCACAAACCTTCTCAAAAAGTTGTTCTACCCAAAGAAAGACCTTATTCCACTTATGTTGGAAGGTAAACATAACTGCTAGATCTCTCACACCCTCTCGGGGTCAATCTTGATCCCTTCCTTCGATACTATATGACCTAACAATCTTCCTTCAATTACATAGAAAATAGATTTTTTAGGATTGAGTGATATTCCTTGATCTCTACACTCCTGAAGGATGAGTCTTAAATCTTTTGAATGTTTCTTTTTTCTACGGAAGAAGATGGTCATATCATCAAGATATACCATAATTATTTTATTCATTAAATGACCAAAAGAGGAATTTATGGCCCATTGAAAAGTGGCACCTGCATTAATCAAGCCGAATGACATTCAACTATATGTAAACGTGCCCCAAGGAGTGGTGAACGTTGTTTTATGTTGTCACTAGGATCTACACTGATCTAATTATAGCCTGAAAAACCATCCAGCATAGACATCATCTCATAACTCACTAGCATCTATAAAATGTGATCCATATTAGGTAGGGTGAAATTATCTTTCAGACTAGCCTAATTTAGATTTCTAAACTCTACACATATCCAAATTTCTCCATTTTTCTTATGAACTGGCACTATGTTTGCTACCAGAGTGGAATGATGAATTGGGTAAATTATTCTAGCATTAAGCATCTTATCCACCTCCCTAAAAATGACATCTTCTACTATGGCGTTATAATTTCTCAATTTTTGTCTGAAATGCTTGGCTCCATACTTCAAGGGAATATGAAGTTGAAACTGTCTGCTTCTGAAATCATTTAGATCTTCATACGACCATGCGAACACATCCTTGAACTCTTTTAGTAATTTGGTGAGTATGATATTTTCTTCGGGACTGCAACATGTTCCCAAATTCACAAATCTAGGATCTTCATTATCCCCTATATTTATTCTTTCAAAATTGCTAGATTGTTTGTTGTTGGTTTCATTAACTTGGCTGAAAAATAATCGGTACGGTCAAACAAACTCTCCATCATCACAAGGCCTTTCAGGATGTGATTTCCTTTCAGTTGCACAATGTCCTCCTTTTTATCAATTATTTCATCAACATAGAATTCTTGACATTTGAACTCTGATCCTTCGAAGAACACTAAAGAGAACATCTCAATACCTTGCAGAAATGTCAACATGTGAGCATCATCACTAAAAACTTGTCAAGAATTTGCATTTTCAGGTACACTAGGCCGATGAACAAGCTCTATAGTATAGTGATTATTGTTGAAATCTAGATGAGGGATCAATAATTTTGGTGCACCAGCCAGGACATCTTCTCTAGAATTCAATTCTTGAGGGACCGCTTCAATTGAAAATGCTTTAAAACCTTCAATTTCGTCCCAGACTCTATTTCGGTAGTGCTTCATGCTTTCATCTTTTACTGCATACATCCCTCTCACCTGCTTCACAATTAGCTCAACATATCCCTTTGCTTTCAGGGCTCTGATGCCTTTCCTTTTTGCTTCTTGAATACCAAGTAGCAAAGCTTCATACTCGACCGTATTATTAGTATTCTCAAACTCCAGCTTAAAAACAAAAGGCAACTTTTCTTCAAAAGGAGATATCAAAACCACTCCTACACCAAAACCTGTGGAAGAACAACTTCCATCAAAATCAAGTGTCCATATTCCTTCATTGCCAAAGGATTCCAGATCTGTAACATCCTCTTCAGGTAAAATTACATAATTAGCAAAATTAGTCTCATGATACAAAATTTGGGCTCTGGGATCTTCGGATGGGAAAAATGTATATTTTGATTTATTTTCTAGCTGCAAAATCACCTTTTGATTTCCAATGGGGACTATTTCCTGTGACCAGCCTAATTTGATTTCACCTCCTAAATCTCTGTAAAATGTTTGACTTAAAAGCATACCATAGCTAGCAGGTATATCAACAACTAGGATGGTCAATTTTAACCTCTTGTTCAGGAAAGCAGCTAACGAAACCTAGGCATGTTTGATTTGACCAAGTAATGGAACATGTTTAGAATCGATTGAATAGCATTTACCAAAAGTCTTCATTAAGGGAAAATCTAAGGATTTTGCTACAAAAGAGGGAATAATATTATCTGACGCCCCTGAGTCTATGATATAGTTGTTGAGTCTATGGCCATTAATAAACAAAGATACATAAAAATGTTTTGATTTTCCCATAACATGAGCAGGTTTTAAGGACTCTTGATTAAGGATAGGTTTAACATTCTCAGGATGATCTGATTCAAGATTTTTAGGGGTTTCATGAGCAGATACAACATTTGTTTGACTAGCTATAACTCCAGGAGAGGAACCTTTTACATAATCTACGAATTTATCAAGCTCATTGGGATTTAACTTCAAATATTCAGCAGGAAAAATCTGGATTTTAGATGATTTACAAAAATCAACAAAATCAAAAGTAGATTCACGATCTGATTTTTTTTAGAATTTTTACCTCTAGTAATGCATTTTCTTCCGCCTTTGAGCCGCTGCAAATTTGGTTCATCTGTTCTTTATCCTTTTTTTTGGAATGGATGTGAAAACCTATTAGTAACTTTTCCACCTTGCTGACCCCTAGTAAGCACTAAACAATAAGGTTCCTCCAGAGTGATTAAAATATCACCACCACGGTCTGAATCAGATTCATACTCTAGGTAGTAACTTATAGAGTCACCAAGTCCTCCAGAGTTTTCTTCATTAGCAGGGATCTCTTGAATGGTCTCTTTGTTGGCTTCCATCTATTTGTACCGCACCATTTTAGGACATGTGTCTCTGTCATGTTCATTCGTTAAATGAAAAATACACATGTTACTTCTTGCAGGAGGAGGTTCTATTTGAAACCTTTGTTGGATTGGCAACACATTTAATGGTTTCCCATAATTTCTAGGCCCTTGGTTTGGGTACCTACGAGGAATGTCTTGATATGGGGCGGGCGTAGATTTTGGTAACTATCTTTTCAGAGAAATCATATCATTAACCAATCTTTGTACTACCAGGTCGGTAGAACCAAAGGTAGATGCTTGATTAGCTAGTGTTTGCACTTCTCGCTTCCACTTTCCTGTTGTTATTAGATCATCTTCAAGTTCTACTGCTAGGCTCTGGGCTGCAGTTAAGTTAGAAACTCTATCCCATCTCAACTGATAACTTATATCTGGTGGCATAGCATTAAAAAACAAACCCTTTTGGTTCTCACCATTAGGTCTCTTGGCATTGGGAATTTGGTAGAGAATCTTATTAAATTTTGCCACGAATTCCCTCACGGGTTCATGCATTTTCTTTTTTAATTGGGATAATTGAAGTAGGAGGGAATGTTCATCTTTAGCAGATTTGAAATGTGATTTGAAGGATGTTTTCATAGAATTCCAATCAATAATATGACCATTTGGCAAATGGTAGAACCAATCAGCTAGTGACTCAGCAAGGGTTTGCACAAATAACCTAATTGCCACATCTTCATGTTGAATAGCTAAAAATCCACAAGCAGTATTGAAAGCATTCAAATGGTCATCCATAGAAATTTTTCCATTACCATAGAACTTAGGTAGGATATCTCTAGCCCCTTTTGGTAAGGGATGATTTCCTCCCACATGCAAAGGACTAACTGCCTCTCCCCAAGGTTGTGCCATGATTGAATTTGGGAAGATAGTTACAATAGGTGGAGATTGGATTCTAGATAATGTTAAGGCCTGCCAATTAAGGTGATGTGAAGATGCTTCAGAAGAAACTTTAGGTAGAGAGGAGGGTCTACTCTTTTCTTTCTTCTTAGGAGTATAGGTAATTGGAAAATGGAAATTCTGAAACTCTTGATAAAATCTATCAAAAATACCCTCCCTTCTCTGGGATCTGGTGTAAGGACAAGAATCCAAGGTTTAGGGTTTTAAGGACCTTGAGCTGCCCTATCTACCATGACATCCTCTTGAGCTATGGAAATTCCCCTTAGCCACTCCCCAATCTCTTCTTCCTCCTCTATAACAAGTTGAACTTGTTAATATTGTTGATCACTTACTCTTCACTGCCAGGCCAACGTATTTTAATCGACAATAATGCCCTCCTGAGTATCTAGAAAATGTAAGCTAGGTTGAAGGACTGGAGGGATTTCTTCTTGACTGATTTTTGCATCAACATGAAATACCATGATTTAACCTTATAGAAAAAAAATTGCATACTGATCTTCTTAACAACGTATTCCCCAGCGGAGTCACCAAAAATCTGTTAGTGAACAGATTTTTCCTCTTAATGATGAATAGATAAATAACTCCTTATACCCAAAATAGATGAAAAATACAATAACAGTTGAATGAGTTTGTCATAACTACACTCTTTTCTTCAAAGGAGAAACAACCTTATACAAAGATCTATCTTTAATAATTTCTTATTAGAAAAGAATATTAATTCGAGATACACTTTTTACCAGAAAACTTGAAAGGCTTTAATCAACATTCATCACATATCAAAGGGCTAAAAGATTTGAGATTCTTAATAGATATTCTAGATATTCCAAGACAAGTGACAGGAATTATGAAAGAAAACTATTTAAGAATGGCCGATTCAAATGATATCAAATCTTGAAAATATTACTGACAAAACACTAAGATATATTTGCATATCAAAGTAATATAATCATTCAATTCCAACTGAAACTAAAATCATACATTTCATTAGATCAACTGATCAATGAAACTACCAGAATTTGCTCATAAAACCAACTGCTTATATGTATTTCTTTATCCAAATTTTTACAATATAATAATAGATAAATAACTCAGACAAACAAATAGTATTGCAATGTTTTTCACCAGAGAACCGACCCTCATTCGGTAATCAAAAATTTAATATATAGCCACGTAGGGCTAATTCAATTTTTAAAACTGATTAACCAAAGATATAGCAAAAACTTTCGGAGAACTTGCAAAAATAAGACATCTATCTAGAAAACTAATTGACCGATTGGTCAATTTCAGCTCCATCTTTCCCAGCAATGTTGGTGGCACCTTTTTCTGCACTTCATTCATCAAATGTAGCTGAGAACTTCTCTCTCATTTCTTGATTTGGTGTGGTAACTATTTCAAACCTTTGCCCCCAAATGTTCTTGAAGTTTTGAATCTACTGGGCTTTATTTTCAAAAATCTTCATATACTTGTAGCCATAGACAACTGTTGATTCCACATGAGCTAAAATAGAAAAATCCTTCACCTCAACCTCTTTAGCAGTTCTTAGATTTTCTATCTTCTTTTCATAAGAAGCAAGCACTTTAGTCATATCACAGCCAGTCTCCTTTTCACTTCCAATTATTTTCCCCAAGCATTCATTCTAAGAATGCATGATTTCCTTTGAGTTTATATGAGCTTCAAGGATCCGTAAAAATTCTTCAATGGCTTGCTCATACAATGCACCTCCCCATTCTATGTTCATCTTAGCAATGAATAACGAATTCTCTTCAAGGCCTGGTACTACTTTCTCTGAAAGAAACTTGTTTATACCGTAAGCATAAACTTCCTCCATATTTCATGTTTCAATCTCCTATTGATATTTTTCCTTTTTCCATGATTCAACATCGTCCTCTACAGCTTTGAGCAATTTATCAGATCTTCTAATCACTTTATTGAAATCATTAGTGAATTGTGTGATCTCTTTAGTTACCTTATCAATCCAGGTGAAGAAGGCCTTTGACATGGATCTATCCTTATGGACCTGATCGAGGAATTTCTAGTTTTTTGGAGACTTAACATCCAAGTCGATGGGTATCATGGACAGGGGCTGAGGAACTAGACTTTGAAGATATTGTATATATTTAGCTAACTCACAAAGAGCTTGTTTCAGCTTCATTTTGTCTTCAACATTTTTCAATACCCGGTGATTGATTTTCTTATTGGCAGAGTTCAAGATCTTCAAATCGGTAGCTCTAGTGGCTATACCTAAATCCACCTTTTCCACATCAAAATCCTTCTCTATCACTTCATCAATAGTTTTATCAGAACTGGACTTGAAAACCTCTCTAATCTAGTAGGCTATTTTAGGGTCTACATCCAACATAGCCTCTATTTTGGGCTTCTTCACCCTTGGAGTTTTTCCTAGGTACTTGCTGACTAGATCTCCAACTGGAATTGAGATTGGCACGATGTTTCTCTTTTTACTGACTGATAATTCCAACCAGTTTCAATTCTGCGGTGTAGTATTATCTATGGAGGCTTGTGTTCCAGAGCTCTTCAAAATTGTCAATTCCTACTGACTTGCTTTTGATGATTCATTTCCTAAAGGACTGACTAGTGACTTACTCATTTTGGATTTTCTCTGAGTTTGCAGATCAGATTCTTCCTCTGGATCTATTACAATGCGGGGGATATTATCTACCTTCTCTTTCCTTTTGCTTCTGGTTCTTTTTATTCTCGCAGATTGTCCAATGTTTAGCTTCTTTTCTTCTAAATGAACTTCTACTCCAGAGTTTGTTTCATCTACAGAAAGCAATTTATCAATCTTATCAGTATGGACAAGAGAGGCCGCGAGCTTTAAAATCCTCAAACTTTTTCTGATTAATAGACCAGAAGTTTCTTGCTTCTTCTTTTGATTTAGTTCTTTTAACCATCTATGTGTTCTTTTAAACACATCTTTGGACAGGGCATTCACATCCACTTCTTCTCTTTCTTCCCAGTCTATCTTCCTGGCTAATGCGTCATCATTAAGCTCCACATGTCTAGATTCCAAGACACTTTCTTCATCTTCAATATCTAAAACTTTAACCTTGAAAGGAAATCGTAATGAGGAAATCTGTTGCAAGGTGAATCTGGAGTGCAGTCTCTTTTCAACTTCAATTTTATCTACACAGTCTGCCCAAAAATATTCCAGCTCTGCTTGATGCAAAAATATGGCATCGATATTGAAATGACTTGCTACAAAATGCTTGCTGTCAAAATAGCTTCTTATCTAGTAGGAAGGGAGATTTATGATTTTCAGTTCTACATCCAAGGCAAAACTTGTGTGCATACATTTGAAGCGATAATGCTCTAAATCAATGGGAAAAAGAGAACCTACACCTCTTTTAAGTTTGAATTTTACCTCAACCTGGATTAACTATCTGCAAACTTCTAGTAAGACATATTTGTCTAAACAATATCTTGGGAGTTTTAGAGGTTCGCCATTAAATCCTCCTACTCTTAAGTATCTAAAAGTAGGGAATTGGATGAAAAAGCTACCATAAATCTTAATTAACTCCATTGCTTCTTCGGACATCCTACAGTTGATTTTTCCTTTTAGCTAAAAATGAGCTTGGGCAAGAATGTGTTCTGAACTCTTCGAAAATCTTCTAAATTTATTTTCTTCTGCAGCAGTGGATAATATTCATAAATTTTCATATTCTCCTTCCATTTTCTATGTGGCAATCCCTCCTAATTTCTGCAAGTAGAAAGCACATAAAATAGGTACGAAGTTAAAAAGAAACTTGATGCTTCTGCAGATTGGGATAATTCTTCATGAAGCCTTTATGCTATCACTTATGCCCAATCAACACCTTGTCCTTCTGCTAGAATAGCTTGGATGAAAATGTACATCCAGTCTTCCTAGAGAATGTCATTGGGTTTTCCATTCACCCTGTTCAACATGATAACTACATCTCGGACCTCTCTGATCAAGTGATTCTTCTTTAATGGATTAGGCAATCTGGAACTACCTCTTTCAGACTTTATCAACTAGTCTCTAGCAATATTATTGTTTTATTCCTTTCTATTTTGGTCATATTCTCGTTGAGCCTTCTCAATATTCCAATCACCATATGCTTCCAATGGCGGAATTTGCAGAGCTGTCATGACTATCTGTCTGTTGATGGTTATCAACACTTCTCCAGAAAAAGAATGAATGCATCTCTTACTCCTGTCATATCTATTTGTGCACTCCATTACCAATTCTAGGCACAGAGTCACTTCTAGAAAACCTGCTGGTTCCAACAAACCACTCTCTACAACTTTTGCGGTGAAGGTTCCTTCCTTTGCATTTTTGAAATTATTAACAACCACTTCTAAATTTTCATCTACAAAGATGGTGTCTCTCATTTTAAAAAGACAACTACTCACAGGAGAAAATTTGTTCTCCTTTACAAACTTGACCTTTGAGGGTGACATGCTAGGATTGGACATATCAATACTTAATAAAGTAACCCCAAGAAAAACAATGGAAAAGCCTAATTTATATCTTACATAGGTAAATCTAAAATTAGAAATGGAAATGGAGAAGATTTCTTGAGACTCACCAATTCTCTGTTCTTGCCTTCCTGTGATTACCTTCGCTGCAACTTTCTTTCGATTATGCTATCGCAGTTGCTAAATGAGCAAAAATGGTAAGAAATAAGACAAATTAATACATACATTTGAGTTTCCAATTTGGTAATCATGACACCTCACACGACTTGATTATTCCCGTCGTAATTCACTGAATATGTCCAATCACATTTATTTCGCTTTCGCATGACAGGTACTTTTGCTGAGCTGGCTTTAAATCCAACATATTTTCAACTTCTTTTCCGCAAAAATGGCAAGATTTGGCATGAGCTGCATATATTTGGTTATTTATTGCACATTGAATTTTGAACCTTGAACTGTGTGAAGTGAGGTTCAAAGTTCGAAAATCATAATGCTCAAATCACTTGACAGGCTCATAGCTAAAAGAGACTTATGCATGATGCACATTGAAAATTGAATTATGAACAAGAAAAGGAGATATTCAAGATTCAAAATAAGAAAATTCAGGGATGACAAAGCAAACAAAAACACTGGGAAAGGACTGCAGGGAATAAATTACATTTCAAATCTTGAACTTTGAACTACCGAAATGATGGTTCAAAGTTCACGATTCAAATTTCGCAAAGAAATAAAATGCATACTTACTTGACTTCACGCCGACTGAAGGAAAAAGGTGAACATGAAGTAACATGGGGATTGTAAATTGAATCTTGAACTTTGAATTGCGAAGTTCAAAATTCAAAGTTCAATATGCATTTGACAACATACACGCTACTTAGCAAGTTTTACAAGGGAAAGTTCTTTTCACGGGCAACAATCCTGTCATATGTCGGGGAGCTGTATTTGAATTCAATATGATCGACTTTAATGTAATTGTGCACACATGGCCACAACATTTAAATGTAACCTTTTAAACATAATGGTATACTTTTTTTTGGTAACTGCAAGCAAATTAATTTTCTGATATCTATCATGCAATTAGGTATCTTTTATATTCGATATTGGGGTTTTTAATAGATTAGTATGTGTATATGTAGCAGGAAATATATATGTGTGTGTGTGTATATATATATATGTATGTATATCTCTCTCTCTATATATATATGTATGCATGTATATCTCTATATATAGATCTCTCTCTCTCTCTCTCTCTATATATATATATATATATCTTTATGTATATATGTATGCATGCATATACATGTATGCATGTATATGTATGTATGTATATATGTATGTATATCTCTCTATATATAAATATAGATATGAGATCTAAATTGGATATGCAAGTTAGAATTGACTAATTGGTTGTGAGCAGTAAGAAATCTTTAATTCTAAGTCTACACATACGATAATTGAATTGGATATTCAGGTATGAAATGACTGATTAGTTGCAATCAATAAGAGCTCACCTTGTAGCAAAAGAATGAATTGATAGAATGTTTCCCATTAGAATTCAAATTCCAAATCCAACAACCACATATGAATGCATTCATCTTGCACATTCAAATGAATTCATGAAGGGATTTCACATGTTCATTTTTATTACTATCAATATTGCATAATTAAGTATGAATCTAGAATGGGGAATTTGTTTTTTCCCTTTTTCATTAAAATATGATGTCTCGTCCAATATATTATGTTGTTGTGCATGCAATACCGTTAAGGATGATTGTGTATTAGAGCGTTACACTACCCCCAATTGTCACAATTTTTTTGCAGGTATGGGAGATGTATGAGAGGTCAACAAGTTTGATGAGGATTCTTTTAATCAATGTACCTAATTGCATTTTTTTAACACACCATTTTTTTTGGAATTCTTGTTATCTACTCATTTAATTTATTTCTTTGCATTGGTTTAATGAAATTGAGTATAGAATGTTCAGATATGTTGATTACATTGTGGTTGACACCTTTTTTGCAAGCCTTCAGGAACCTATTCAAGAAGAGTAGAAGACAACAACCATCAATCACTTGTTTCTATTTTGAATTTAGTTTATTTTATTTTTTTGTATGCTAAATTGAATGTTGAATTCAGTTATATATATATATATATATAATGATACATAATTGTTCAAACAAAACAAACCACATAAAGCATGATTGAGTAACACAGAAGCAGATTTCATCATTTTAATGTAACCCTATGTAAAATGCAGGAATGCAGAAGCAGAGTTCATCATTTTAATGGAACACTATATGGATACAGATAATCATTCACAATAAAAAATGAAACCCTCTACCACATACATGAAATAGTAAACATTTTAATAGAATGGTTGACATTTGAAGCAATGATGAAAAAAAAAAACACATAAAGCATGATGGACTAACGCAGAAGTAGATTTAATCATTTTAATGTAGCCCTTTAGTCACACAGATAATCATTCAATAGAAAAAAGAGACCCTCAATGTGATATTAACATTTTAATGAAATTGAAGGCATAGTAAACATTTAAATGAAAGAGGTATCTGATACTTCATATATGTATATGTGTGCATGATTATTGAGCTATAATCATAATTGTATGATGACATAAGATAGAATTAAAGTGTGTGATGGAGGGGTGAATCTGATATGATTAGAAAATGTAGATGATGCCATTAGTAGAAGGTTACAATGTGTATTGGTACTCTAAGTGACTGCTTTCCATATGAATCGTACATTTACTCCTCTCTCTGAATCTTTACATTCTATTATGAGTAGGTTGTTAAGTGCTAATCCGATTACCTTGCCTCCTATTTGACCTCTCCTTCCTACTATGATAGCTTAAAAATCCTTTGATTCTAAATCTTTTTTCTAATACCATCGCCAGAATAAGCATGATACTGAAAAATGTTATTCTCTAAAGTATAAAGTTCAAGACTTAATTGATTCTAATGCTTTATCTATTGATAATTTTGATGGTAATGGGAACAAATCTATCTCTCCTCCTAATCAAAACCTTCAAATCTATATGAATCCTTTACCTACACATGATACTAATACCATCACTCAACCATCTTCCATGGATATTGTTTACGATTCTAAGATGGATGATCTTAATCACATTATTAATCATGTGGAGAGTGTTGTTTCATCTCAACCTACTATTCAAGATCCTTCACCTTCACCTCAACTTCAAGTTCCACCTAAACCTCAGAAACAAACTAAGGATAAGTGACCTCGGGAACTTTCAATTACCTTTGATGATTCTGAGACTATTAAGGCCCCCGATGGTCCTCTTTATATCTATGTTAGGATTGCTAAGATACCTATGCATGGTTGTCTTGTGGATCCCACATCTTTAATAAATGTTATTACTGAGGAAAATCTTTTTATAAAAAATCTACAACGTGACTGTTATGATCCATCAAATGCATGGATCCAAACTTGTAATGGTTTTCTCCATCATGCACTTGGTTGTATTAAATTGCCTGTTGAACTTTCTGGCAAGGTTGTAGATACTACCTTCATTGTTGTTCCTACTTCTGATCAATTTCAAGTCAAATTTGGTTTGCCTTGGATAATTGCTATGCATGATATTGCTTCTCCTATTCATAAATGTCTTAAGTTCATTCATAATGGAGAAGTGAAAATGATTAATCATAGTTTGTATCAACCTTCTAGGCCTAGAGATTGTTCTACACTTGATTTATTTTGGCCTTCATTACCTTATTCATGTCCTCCTCGCCCTGACAACCTTTTTCATTCATATCAAGCCTATAAAAATCACAAGATTTTCGAGTTAAGAATGCCTCAGATAGATCTTAACTGTGGTCTTTTTCCCACTCCTTCTATACCTCCTTTATCCATTACTGCTCACTCTATTACTCAACTTCCTAGTGTCGCTTCTTAGCCTATTGTGAATCTTACCAATCCTCCTATAGAACCTGTGAAGGAACCAATTGTTATTCCTCCTAGTTCTCCACATGTATCAAACAAAGCAAAATGTAACAAATCTTCTAATGAACATCGTAAGAAGCATAGAGCTAATTGTTAATGTTTGTAGCTTCAGTCGTATGATCATTAGAATATATATATAATACATGTTGATTAATAATAATATATTATATATGTTATATTATTATTAATCATATGAAATTTAATATTCAATATTAAATTATTATATTATTCTTAATTAATAATTGATTGATGAAACATTATAAGATTGATTAAATTATGATTAATAGGAAGAGCCATGTCCTTTCTTATAAATAATAATGAATAGACATGTCCCATGAAGGGACATGTCTCTCCTAGCCTCATTCCTAATATAAATTAAAGAGATATTGTTGCATTTGGAAAACAAATAAAAATAGAGTGCTATTACATTTGTAGCTATCCTAAAACTTAACATGGTATCAGAGCCAGACTGCAAATGTAAGATAGTAGTTTGTTGATGGTGAATGTGTGTCTGTCTCAGAAAATACAGTCTTGGTAACATGACCATATCTCAAAAATGCACCATTGGATTTTGCTAAATTTCAGATATGTTGATGAAAGCCTAATTTCAAAGAATCTCACCGAAGTGATTAGATAGAAATTCTTGGATGCAAAAGTTATGACAGAATATGTGCGGGTCTATGTGAAATTTCTGAAAATGACTTTCATTAAAAAAGATATATTAATTTGTTATGATCGTGATCAAGCAATAACAAAGAAGCATGAATTCAAGGAAGGGTGTCTATTTATATAAAGAAAGCATCAATTATATAGTGTCACCTCTCTTGGAGAATTCAAGGCATTTAACAAGAAGACATGAGTATTGTTCAACAATATAAGAGTGAGAATTGTACGTTGTGGAGGGAATAATAACCAATGTTACATTTCCATTTGAACCATCCTTAGTGGAGAGTGAGAAAATGGTGATCATCCAGTCTAGGTTGTCACTCTATATGAAGGTCATCGACATGGCTAGCACGAATAACATTATGATCTCCTGCAGCGTGTCCTCCACAAACAACTTCAAAGTTTGATGAGAGTTGATATTTCCTATATGGGCTC
>MU226246.1:1820777-1838870 GCA_018584345.1 Thuja plicata
GTGAGGGTCATAAGTGTTGACACAGGAGACCACTACACATTCTGTTTGATCATCCTCCCTAGCTAAGAGGGAGTGTTAATGTTTGTAGCTTCAGTCGTATGATCATTAGAATATATATAATACATGTAGATTAATAATAATATATTATATATGTTATATTATTATTCATCATATGAAATTTAATATTCAATATTAAATTATTATATTATTCTTAATTAATAATTGATTGATGAAACATTATAAGATTGATTAAATTATGATTAATAGGAAGAGGCATGTCCTTTCTTATAAATAATAATGAATAGACATGTCCCATGAAGGGACATGTCTCTCCTAGCCTCATTCCTAATATAAATGAAAGAGAGATTGTTGCATGTGGAAAACAAATAAAAATATAGTGCTATTACATTTGTAGCTATCCTAAAACTTAACACTAATGCTAGGGCCCATGCTTCTGTTCTTCAAAATTCTTTACCTTCTTTCGACCAACCTATGCTTGATGTGTTGGAAGAAGTTAATATTCACAATGATGTTAAGATGAATGAGTATGATGATCCTATTCACATCTTAGATCCCATTTTAATTAATCTTGATAAGGAGGATACTCTTGATGATCCTATTGATCTTAGTGATGAATATGAGACCATTGATCTTGATACTGATTTACCTCTTATGCTTTCAACTCAATTGACAATTACACCTAGTATTGAGCAACGCGATTCTAAAGAGGATCCTTGTTTGGAACTAGCTATTATTCCTTTTGTATTGGACATAGTCCCTCTTGCAACTTTCCCGCCTTCCCTAAATGATATAAATCGAGATGAGGAGAGTGGGCGATGCACCTGATTGGCTTATCCTTCATGGTATCCCTTTATGTGTTTGCATGTTGTATTTTGCTTCTCCCGTAACGTGTTTGCTAAATGTTTGTTAGACTCTTTTATATGACCCTTGTTACTTTGTTGGTGCAAGGTGATAAAGGAATCAAAACTGTTGTATAATTCCTCTATATGTATCTTTACTCTTCTATATGTTGTTTTCATGTTATGTTGTACTTGTGCTATTATTTGTAAATTTTTTACTTGTATAGTCTGCTTGGATCTGCGTCATGGTAGCACTGATTCTTTTTGGTCTCCATATTGTGGTCCGAAAAGACTCTTCTTCGTAACTCTTGAGTTTTCTTTCCTCCATTGTGATTGTAGTTCTACTTTCTTTGGGGAATGATGTCAATTCATTTGCAATAATATCATATCTATATATACATGTTATCTTAGATCATACTGACCCCACAGTAGGTAGATCCCTTCTACGTTCTTTGTATGTTTATGTGATATTTCCCTTGATTTGTCTTCATTTTAGGGCATCTCATAGTGGAAACATAATCAGTAGAGTTGTTTATGTTTTCGTCAAAGCCATTTCTCCTGTTAAAGTGTTAGCAATGACTTTTACATGGGGGCATACACTCTACTCACTTTTTGCACACACACACGTTCAAAATACTTTCAAAACTTAATTTTTTTTCCCTTTATGGATTAAAGACTAATCCTTAAAGCATGGATATTTTACCTTTTAGGATCTCTTGATCCCTCCAGTATAAATTTACACGGATCTCTTGATCCCTCCAGTTTCAATTTACAATGTTTTGATTCCTAAAGGTTAGAAGGTGTCCTTAAGAATGGATCTCCCTGATAGGTTGACTAGTCAGTAGCCACATTCACTAGGTGGTTCAACTCCATCTTTCCAGTTGCACTTTTTCCTTGTGTGGTTCACAATGGGACATAAGTTCTCTTTGGGCAAGGTAACCACACCCTCTCTCTTTCTCCTTAACTGGTGACGTCTCTCTTATCATGATCTTAGGGTTGATAAAGAATTATGTCCCTTGGGGGCTTGAGGATTCCTTTGTCCCTTTTGATTCCAATAATATTATGTATTATTTATGATCTCCTTTACCAAGAGTTTGCATTGAGTCCATACTCTTACTAAAGTGGGGGCTAAATGTGTAGTCTAGAAAATGGAAGCACTTCCATTGTAGACTTGTTTAGCCTTTAGAGTAAGTGGTTTGGGGTCATGCTAAGGGCCTTGAATGGGTTCCTGACTTGGATATGGCTTTATCCCCTTGTTTTGCCCCATTTCCACTTTTTCCAGCCTATTTCTGACACCCCAGACTGAAAAACTGGGACTTTGACCTCAGGGTCAAGATCGACCTTTTTAGGTCAAGGTCAACCTTGACCTAGGTCACAATTGACCTTTTTCAGGCCCGAGATTCAAATTTTAGAATTTTAGGGTTTTCAAATGTCGATCTTTGGAAAAAGTTAATTCCCGCTTCTGGGTCAGCTATTTCGGTCTTCGGAACAAAAAATCTTAAATTATATTTAATATATGTCCTCTTCTAGGGGCATGTGTCTAATTGGAATTTAATTCTCCTGTGTAGGCCTCTCGAGAAGATTGTGCCCTAGTTTCATATAAAAGGAACCTTTCTCCTCTCATTTTCTCTAACCATGAACCACACACAACCAAAACCATCATCAAGCATAATTGCAAGAATTCAAAGACTTGAAGAGTGAGATCCAAAGGTGAAGAAGTAATATTTGAAGCAAGCCAAGTAACCATTGAAGTATTCATCCATTCTCAAGCACTTCATTTCATTAAGGAGATCCATTGGTGGCCATTGAAGGATTCAAGCTCCATGAAGCCCTCTTGTTGAAGATTTATCCATCCACATTCTTCCAAGCCTCTTCCTATTCAAAAACCCATTCAAGATTAGTGTTGAAGATCTACAAGTAATTGATTGAGTACATCCTACATTCTATATTCTACATTCTGCATTCTTTTTGGTGCATACATACTTTTGGATCCACGGATTCAAATCCACCACATGGACTTCTACAAGCAAGGTGAATTTGTTCATTTAATTTGTTTTATTTATGCAATTTCAATTATACTTTGAGGTTAATTCCAAAACTGGGGTTTGACCAAGGAAAACCCCTCCCCCCAAAAAATAATCCATTTTTCTTGTAGGTACAGGTTCGGAACAACATATTAGAGTACAGATTTGGATACCATTTTTGGCAAACTTTCAGGATTTGAAAACAGATTTCCCGTCGAAGAATTTTTAGGTCGATTCTTCCCTAGGTTAGAATTGAAAATTCTGGGTCAATGACAACATTGACTTGAGGGTACAAATTGGAAATGTTTCAGAATGGAAAAATATTTCTGGGTTTTGTTTGTCTTTGTATTTCTATTCCAGACTTGGTCTCAGATTTTCCAGAAACTGAGTGCAGACCCCTAAAAACAACATTCTTCAAATCTGCAACATTTCAAGGTTAGTACTTTTCTCCTATCCACTTCAATTAAGTTTATCAATATTTCTAAATCTTTTGCACACTCAAATAAATAAACGAGTATTTAAGATCTTCCTCTTAGCTCTCATTTCCAAATGATTGATTCATTTATGCATTGATCCTTCCTTTTGGGTTAATCAATTTGGATCCTTCATTTGTGTATCTAAGGATAAAAGGAGAGCATCTTATTTACCCCCTACATTTCAAAACACATTTCTCTAAATATAAGATAACATAATATCATATTTAAATGCAATATTTCTTACCTTACAGGTAGCCTCTGTGCTTGGTTCTTGATAACCAAATTCACCTTTTGCTATTCTAGTTCTTGAAACTTTTAGTCTGTTCCATAGACATTCTTGTGGGCTACATTCATCATCATATCATCATCACACACATGTATAATGAATGATTACAACATCTATTTATAAGATAGATTAACCTAATCAAATTTCACGTAAAACAATATTAACTCTAAGATCACAGGTTTACAACTTTACCTTGATCTCCTAGTCTATGTGTTTTAAATTAGTTAGACAGATTAAAACACTTACAATAATGTTTCTTGTCCCTAAAGAAATGGTTTTAAAAACAAATCAAGATTATATAAATAGAACATGGCTGTTTTCTCTGATGTGGAAGTCAGATCCACTTTTTGCAGGCTTCAACTGACTTTCAGTTTCTGTCAGTCGGGTATGATTTAAAGTTAGTTAGACTGTCTCTCAGTGTTCCTTCTTGAACTATTCTCTTGATTTCCTCTTTAACTATTCTCTCAAGTTGCACTATAACCTGCTTGTCGGGTTCCTCTTTATCCTTCTGACTTTGCATTTTTGGTTTACACACAAAATGAGTCTTTGGTTTTCTTTGTACTTAGCAGTTTTCAGTGATCTCTGTTATCTGCATATTCGGTTTTCTCTTGTCCTGTCTTTCGGTGTATGCTTACCGAAAGTGTTGTTTACATACTAATGGCAAAATAATGTCATTAATCTCCCCCTTTGACAGTAGTGTCAAATACTGATATGTGCAAAATACTAACAAAATGTTAAGTACGTACACCATATATAATCCTTAGTCATATCCTAAATCATTTCATGACTCCCCTGTGTATATGCCAGTATATCATTATTTTCCCCTTTGTGTTACTTTTTGTAGTACTATATAGCTTCCCTATATGTACATATCATTATTTTCCCCCTTTTTTGATATTAAGGGAAAAGATGTATACCTTATAGCTTATCAAAAATGTGAGAGTGTAAATACTTCATGTCTTCCATCATCTTCTCCCATTGGTCCTTTAGGTTCTCTAGAGCCATGTGCTTGAGTGTGAACTTTGAATGCATATCGTAGATGTTGTCTTCTATAGACATCTCAGTGGTGGCTATTAGTTGTCTTGCGGAATAGATATGTTGTTGAAGCAGTGTTAAATTTTGTAGAAGTTGAGCTTGGAGCTTGGTGACCTCTTCCTTGAATTGTGTTTCTACTTCCCATAGTTCTTTCCTTAACCTTTTTATTTCAATAATCTTCTCATAATGCAACTTAATTACATTGTCTCCGGTGGTTAAGCTTTTAGCACTATTAGCTAGATCAGAATCTAACTTTGCTATGTTATTACTATGCTCCTTACTGAATTTCTCTAGTGTGCTTAGTTGTTGAATCAAGGAAATAGCTTCAACAATAATAGGATCTAATTCACTTATGAATTATGAAAGCTTTACCTTTTTAACTACCACTTCTTGGATGATCTTTTCAGCAAGCTTGTGCTGATATTTTTGCTCTACTTTCTCCCTAATTTCCTTCTCTGCATCAATTTTCTGCATTGTAATGGCTTCTGTGAGAGTGGCTAGTTGATCAAGTATCAGTTTATTCTGATAAAATTCAACATCGGGTACAATCTGGTGCAAGATGTCCCTAGTTATTTCCAGTACCATGGAGTCTCAATGCTTCTTTCTCAGCTTCTCCTGTAATGCCTTTCTTTGGCATATCTCACCATATTCTTTCAATGCTTCATAGTCAAGTGTAGTTGGGTCACATTTAGGTATCTCAATGATTTCATCTAGAGTGACTTCCAACTTACTCTTTTTGGATTTCTTCTTCTTCTTCTGAGTTTCACTTGAGTGTAGGACCATAGCTAATTTCTTAGCTTTGTCTGTTGTGCTAGATGAAGTGACTTGTGGTATTGCCTCTTTTTGCTATTGTGCATTGGTATCATCTTGTTGGTTGTGAGTGGATGTCTCCACATCAACATTTACATTGTCTATTGCAACCTTTTCAGTTTCCTTAGGAGTTCCATCTTTAGGTTTTCCTCCTTCATTAGTGTCCTTGTATACTTCATCTTCCTTTTTCTGTCCATCCTTCTTTGTGGTGTCTCCATCTATTTGTTGTAAATCTCCTTCTACAACCTTGTCAATTTCAGTTACAATATGAGTATCTCTGATGACATTCTATTCATTGGTGTTGTCTTTCTTTCCTTCTTCCCCTGCATCCTCAGGAATGCCTAAATCTTTGTCAGGTGAATTGTCTATTTCTTGAAGTATATTGATGGCTTGTATGAATATTGGCATGTTGCTTGATATGTTCACCTGTGAAGTGTCAAATGTTGTGTCATGTTTGTCGGTTTTGTCCTTGATAATAGTGACATCTTCATCCTTTTGTATTTCTACTGCTAGATCATCGGTTATATCAATGACTGAGTTATCCAAAATTTTGTCCATAGTGGTGTTTGGCCATGTTTCATCTGCAATGTCTACATTCTTGTTGTCGATTGTGTCCATTTCTTCTTTATCTAACTCAACTGATGTGTCATCTTCTGCATCTTTGATTAATATGTGTTCTTGAGTTGCCTGATTATCATCTTTTTGTTGTTGTCCTTTTTCAGGGCTTGCTTTCTTAATAGGTCTATTGAGTATTTTACTCCATGTTTTGTGACTTTCTTTTTCAAGCTCTATAAGCCTCCCTTCAAGAAATTTGTAGGCTCTCAACTTGGGTGAGAACTCCTTTTTATGGTTCTCCATCATCTCATCAATTTCTTCCTTCTTGGATTCAGGAGGCATAAGAGAAACAAGTACTCTTTCCCTTATCTCCATTTCATTCTTTAATGCAAATGACCATCTGGCATATAATCTATCCATGAGTTCCTTCGGTACCATTGATCCTTCAAATTTTAGTGGTACATACTTGAATTTGTACATCTTTGCAATGATGGAATCTTCAACTTTGTTTTGATCTTATAGATCCAGTTTTAACCATCTTCTGATCTTAGAATTTGTAATAGATCCTGAATTTACAATAGATTTGCATACCTCATCAATGATTTTTGGAACCTTAATCTTTTCTTTTTGTACACCTTCATCTTGTTCGGTTTCCTCAATGTCTTCCCTTGTTTGAACGAACCTTCTTCTCCTTGATGACCCTCTTTTCTGTGTGGTCGGTTTCCTCTTGTAGGTCCAAACTTTTCCTTTCTTCAAGGGTGATGGACTTGAGTCCCTAGATGTCTGGCTTCTTGTCCTTGAAGAAGCTTTGGTTCTTGGCTTCTTTTCTGGTGGAGGAGGTGGTGAATCTGACTCTATGGCCTCAGAGTCATTCTTTTTTGCAGCTTCACCGATGGGTGACTGGCCTTTGGTCTCTTCCTCCTTTTTATCTTCTTCTCCTTGTTTGGTTTCTTCTTCTGTTACCGATAGTATTTTCTTTAGATTCTTGACCATTTTATCCTTTTTCCTATCAATTTGCTTTACAACCAATCTAGTTTTGATTCTTGATTTTGCCTCTTCATAAGTTCCAAACTTTGGTTTTTTCTTGTCTAATGGTTTATTTATCAATGCATCGATTGCAATAGATGCTTGATCAATATTTACCTCATAATCTAATGGTTGTAACCATGCTATCCTTGGTACATTAGGCTTTATGTATGTGTGGTATGTATCAACCATGAAACATATTTCATCTTTGAATTTCTCAATAAGTTGCTCAGGGGTCCTTACCCTCTTCTGCATTCGGTCCTTGACTATAGTGAAGTATTCACCCATGACTATTTCAAAGTTCTCTCCCAGTGATGTTATGTGTTCACTAATCTACATAGTGACTGGTCTTGTGGTATCCCATTTTACATCTCCTATAGATGGAAATGATTCTTGGAAGTAAAATAAAATGCATATAACAAGTGATCCAAACTTACATGTATTTGTCTTTGCATTCCTAATTTTTCTCATGTTCTCTTCTAACCGGTTTAGTAGAAGTTCAGACAAATCTAACTGAGTTCCCTTCTTCACAATCTTGTATGATGTGTCCACTAGAATAGATGTTATGTTGTTCATCCTGCTAGATTGAAAGAATTTATAGCCTAGGACACATTCTCTAAATTTCATTTCATCATCGGTAATAGTAGATACCTCCAGTCCTCTGCCATCCCACTTGGCTCCTGTGTTCTTTTCAATCTCAACCTTGGGTGGGTGTTTCAATGCTTTTACCTTTTTGGTTACAGGGTAACTGGTGACTGCATGGATAACATCTCGGGTTATCATCTTAGGCTCATCCAACCATATCTCATGATTGTGCATTCGGCTCAGTACTAACCAAATCCACTCACTTTTGAATACCTTTGGGAACAATAGGGCATTAGTGAGCCCTTTCACCTGTATGTGTTTATGTTCTTCTTTTATGGATCTATCCTCATTACATAGCTTCTTGTAATCTTGTTCTACCTCTAAGTCACCAATTTCTACAATCTTGCAATGGATGTATGCTCGCACGTCTTCGACGAGCAAGACCCCAGCTGGTATTCAGGAGAATGCTCCAGCATTGTCAGGTTGTGATGAAACCTCAGGGAAAATCTTGTACTGAGGTTCCTCATAGGTATAATTATTAATGAGTTTAACCTTATCCTTCTTGATGTTCTTCTATTTGATGGTTCTTGAGGTAGTGGCCATTTTCCAGATATTTAGGGCTTTCTAAAAAATGCGTAAAACAAGTTCTCGGTTGTTGTAGAAACTTACTGTTTATAGTTGTAGTGGTCACTAATCTGTTGGAGTGAACTAGGTCAAGTTGGAGTTGCTTTGTGATGCTTTTACAATTTGCACAAATTTTAGTCTTGTCACTTTGCTTTGGTCGTGGTGAACAATGAAAGCCTTCCGTCACCCTTTTATAGGTGTTTTCCCTAAAAAGTGAGTCATTAATGCTCAACCACTCCTCAATGTTTGAAGACAGATTTTTTCAGGTTGAAAATTAACTTCTCTTTAGTGATAGATTGACATTTTGGGGCGGTCATTTAACTCTTTTCTTTTACCAACGGGTTTCGGTGTTGTGCGCAAACAACTTATTTACTTTTCTTGATTACCAATGAGTCTCGGTTACACTAGCAACTTTGCTTTAACATGTTAATCGATGATTCTTGATAAGTGTAGGCAGTGTTAGCTTTGAGTGTATACCAATGGATTTCTGTATGTATTGCCTGATAGAATAGTTATCACAGATTTTAACAAGTAATATCATGATGCATCTTTACTTATGCTAATTTTGCATTTCATCAATATATTATGGAACTGAAGTAAAATACTACTCAGTGTAATGCAGTTCCATACTTACTTGTTCTTCTTAGGTGGGGATGGTGATGTCACCAAATCCATTGGATGGGGTATCACCATTTTCATTTCTCAGTCCAGCTTCATCATTGTTTGAAGATTTTCTCCACCTTTTGTCTCTCATCCTTCAGTGTATTCAATGGTATTTCCATTGGGAAGTGTGTTGGTCTCTATCATTCGGTTTCTGTAGTCTTTCTTGAGATGACCAAATTTATGATAGTGTAAGCATGTTATTCTGGGGTTAGTCCAGCCTCTAGATTTTCTAGTCCACTATCTCATATAGTTTGCAGCAATGTGACCAAATATTCCACATGTTGTACAATTTGTCCATGTGTTGCAATCCCATACATACTGGTTACAGAGTCTTTTTGGTTGATAGGTGGTTTCTTCACCTTTAGGCTTCCATGCTTGTTTTTTATTTTTCCAGCATTCAAGAGTTGTGTGCCCATTCATTTTGAAATTAGGACAGTATTTGTCCATGTAGGTTTCCTTCTTTGGTTGTTTCATCTCATACTTACATTCATATGCTTTATGTCCTTTCTTGTTACATTTATAACAAAATCCCATGAATGAAGATGTGGATTTAGGGATACCTTTCATTTTTCTCTTGCAAACATTTGATGTGTGGCCTTGCTTTCTGCAGTGATTGCATGTCAGCTTTCTTGGTCTTAGATTTGCATAGACATTCTTTGGATCATCTTGATTGGGTGATTATCCATTCTCGGTAAAGCCTAGACTGGTGTTGTTGCTGATTCTTCGTTGTCCATAAAGAAAACCATCCATTCTTTTATTACTCTCTTCAACTTTCTTGATAATTTCATTATGTTGCTGCTGAATTCTTATTTCATGTTTCAACTTTTCATTTTCTTCCCTTAGCTATCCGATAGCTTCTATTCTTTCAATGAGTTCAACATTCATTCTATTTGCCTCTTGACTCATAAGAATAATCTGATTTGTAACTTCATGATGATGTTCTGTTAATATTTTTATTTGAGATTCTTTCTCTTGTAGCTTTTCAATAATCTTCCTTCTATCATCAATAGCTAGTGTTCTTTCTTGCTCAGCTTGTCTAGCATTATTCATGACATCAATCATTCTTACCATCTGTGTCTCTTGACCGATTTGCAGAGATTTTACTTGTCCAACCAGATGTTGATTGATTTCATTTAGGCTTGTGATGCTTTCTTCTGATGTGTCTGATGCTTTTCTTGTAGTTGATTCTAAAGACTTAAAGAAATCTAGTATCTCTTCCTCATGGTAATCTATTTCATTACAGTGAGATGTCATAATCTTTCTTTCATCTAACAAGTGTCTCATCTTGATTCTAGCTTCTTTATACTATTCATAGAAGATCTAAATTTCTAGCTTCTGATTCTCAATACACTTGTCGAGTCTGTACTTCTCTATTGTATGATCTTTTCTCTTAAGCCTTTAAGCTTTCCAAATAAGAGACTTATCTCTGATACCAATTGTTGGAATACATATGAAGTGTGTACTGAGAGGGGAGGGGTGAATCAGTACCTCTAAATTTTTTGTATCTTTTAACCTTTATCCTTTAGTAATCAATTGTCTATCCAACCATCTGTTATATACTATCTTGATGTAAGATTTATCATTTCATAAACTAAATCAAACATGTGAACATTCATAGAAACATTCATGAAAGTAATTGACACATAACACAAGATATGATTATGCAGAAAACTCATGTTAGGAAGTAAAAACTGTGGTGGGGATGACACCCACAAATTCTTCACTATCTGCAGATTGGAAGGGGCCAGTTAAGGCTTACAATTTGATCACTTCTGATGATCTACCCTGTTAAGAGTATCTTTGGAGACCTGTTAAAGTCTACTCTATTAAGAGATTTAGCAACACTATTGAGTATGCACTCGGTTAAGAGATATATAGTTGGACTGTAAAATCCACCTTCCTTGAAAGGATTTTTACACTTTGCTTCACTTAGAATGAGAGAAAATTACAATTTGACCTAGTGTATGCAATATGCTATTGCTGATTACAGATCCATTATAGATTTCAAGTATAAGTATATCACCTAGTGTGATTGAATAATACCTCTGCTGCTTGGTAGCCTCTGTGCTTGGTTCTTGATAACCAAATTCACCTTTTAATGTTCTGGTTCTTGAAACTTTCAGTCTATTCCATAGATGTGCTCATGGGATACATTCATCATCATATCATCATCACACACATGTATAATGAATGATTACAACATCTATTTATAAGATATATTGACCAGATCAAGTTTCACCTAAAACAATATTAACTTTAAGACCACAAGTTTACAACTTTACCTTGATCTCCTAGTCTATGTGTTTTAAATCAGTTAGACTGATTAAAACTGATTAAAACACTTACAATAATGTTTCTTGTCCCTAAAGAAATGGTTTTAAAAAAAAATCAGGATTCTATAAATAGAACATGGCTATTTTATCTAACATGGAAGTCAGATCCACTTTTTGCGGGCTTCAAGTGACTTTCAGTTTCTGTCAGTCGGTTATGCTTTGAAGTCAGTTAGACTGTCTCTCGGTGTTCCTACTTGAACTATTCTCTTGGTTTCCTCTTTAACTATTCTCTCAGGTTGCACTATAACCTTCTTGTTGGGTTCCTCTTTATCCTTCTGACTTTGCATTTTTGGTTTACACACAAAATGTGTCTTCGGTTTTCTCTGTACTTAGCAGTTTTCGGTGATCTTTGTTATCCGCATATTTGGTTTGCTCTTGTCCTATCTTTCAGTGTATGCTTATCAAAATTGTTGTTTTCATACTAATGGAAAAATAATGTCATCATTTTATGCTCACGTAGGCCTCATTTTAGAATTTTTGGCCTTCCATGCCTCATCATGTTTGGTTTTGCTCGTATTGGTTGAAAACTAGCATCTCCACTACCTATTTGGTCATCTAACATTGAATATGCCTATTTTGGAAAGTCAATTTTGTCTGGGGTTATCTTAATGTGGGACAAGATCACATGGGGTGCCCTTGACCTCCTAAAGAAGGCCCAATTTTGAGTCCTCTAATGGTCTAATTGTGGGAGTGGGAAATTCATCTTTGTGTCATCCTGCTTAAAAAATTCAAGTATATTTCATAGGGAGAGGTATAAAGAAAGCACACCCTCCTCATTTGAACATAATCTAATACAATTACATAGATATCCTCTCCTATCATTAAGAAAGTGATCAAGCATTATCAAGGTGGTGAAGATAAGAAGTAAAGTTTTAGATCTCAAGCATTCATGATAAACTATTTTTAAAGTAAACTTTACAAGTCAACATTAACATATTCATGAAGACTTTGACACGGTGAAGGCTCATGAACATATAAAAATTCCATTCAATAAATTCAATCAAGATCTAGGCTTTGCTATTCTTCAGCATGCTTTCAATTTAGTCAATTTTTATTTCTATTTCATGGTTAATTCCAAAACCAAGGTTTGACCTAGGCATAACCCCATCAACCAGATATTTTCCTTCATTTTCATGTGCAAGTGGAAATATTAGAAGACACAAATCCATAAGTAGATCAAGCAGTTGAACACCTACATAATGTACTTTAACATATCCAAAAAAGCAGGGTCAATGTCACCCCAAGTGATGTAGTCCCAAACACTTCTAACAAAACTTCTGGGGAAATTTTTGAGCTATTCACTATTTCTGGAAACATCAATTTTGTTTGCATTTGGCCTTCATAGGTCAAGGTCACTCCAAGCGACATAGTCTACCTAATTTTGGCTCATATTTCAGACACAAGTTCCTTTATGTTTCTTCTTTCTAGATCTGTATGTTGTCTACACATATGTTCTATAACTTACTCTACATGCTAAAAAACCTCTGTTTTAAACATTTGGCCCTAGAATTAGCATTCAATTTACATATTTTTAGTACTATTTTTAACTCTCCCACAATGATTGTTGGACCACCATGTGCTCAATCCTTTTTATCAGATTTAAGGTTGAGCCTTGTAAGTCCACTCTCCTTCAATGTAATTAAAAGAAATAGGCCTACATTCCTAGTTTACATGTATAAGCTGGTGAACCTTGTTTCCCCACATTACACATACAAATTAACCATGCAAAATGAATCTCTTTATATACCAACACAATATTAATTCACAAAAATGTGAGTCAAGTCAACTTGTAATGACTATTGAAAAGAGGCACTATTTTTGGAATTTATATTTGAATGATTGAAATTTCAAGTTCAATTCCAAACCATGTGCCTTGGTATTGAATGAAGTTGATCTTGATTGGTACAAAAATTATATAGGTAAGGAAATCGTCATCTTAAGGCAAGAAATGTATGTATAGAGTTAATTGTGAATAAGGATGGATAAATGGTGAGTGGTTATAGATTTTGGTATTAATTAACATTTGAATAGATTACAAGGCTTCTATTACAATTGAATAAGCAATTATTTGATTCCCTAGATAGCCAAAAACACAAGAGAAGAGCATACAATTGCTTATGGACTCTCAAAAAATGTGAGGCCTCATAATGAGGCATATCAAATTAAATCAATGAGACACATGAAAGACATATCAATTTGTATTTTGAGAAAATTAAATTCCTCGTGATTGAATTTATAGCATATTAGTGGCGATATGCAACTAGAATGTTCAAAATTGTCTACAACTATTTTAGCTCTTTGCTACTATTTACCACTAGCTCCTTTGTTGGCATGTCCCATGTTGTTTGAAATTGGATTTTAGTCAATATTAACTTATTTTATTCATTTCTCAATTAATCAATCAAGCATAGGAAGAATAATACATTTAATATTTATTGTTGTCTAAATATTTCCAATACCAAGAGCATAATTAAATATTAAGATATATTTTCATGATGCCAAGTTTGGGCATTGGAATTTTTTTCCTTTGGATTATGTAGCAAGAAGTTCAAGAAAGAAGTGACCATTAAAAATGGAAGGTTCTATTGGGAAAATCAATAATCATAACTCAATAGTATTTTTGGGCACCTAACTCTTGTAGAATGGTTATAAATATGCTTTTTTTGTCATTTATAGGCATGTTGATTATCTATTCTTATCTACAATTTAAATTGTAGGAAGTTTCTTCACTGGACAAAACCTTGTTGACGGAGAAAGATTGTAGATGAAAACCGATGAGAATTTGGTGACTATACAAAGAGAACCTCTTATCAATAGAGGAAATTGTCATTCAGATGTCGCATTTGGATTAAAAAAAATTTGAGACATCTTTAGTTCTTCTTTTTCAATGTATAGATGTTATTCAATTGTTCTTCTGAGAGTTCTTCAAGTGTAGTTGTGTGAGTTTTTGAATTTTATGAGTCTTTTAGATGTATTAGATAAGTATGATTCTATAATTGAATTTGTAATCAGATTTATATGTTGGTATTTTCATTTGGAGATCTCAACAATTTCAATTTGTGGCGATGGGAGAAAATCATGTGATATAGTTTTGTTATTGTCTTGAGGATTTGGTGTGCATATCTAATGTATTAAGTAGTTATGTGACTTTTTCCCCAAGAGAAGATAAAATTATCAAATAAACCTTTAGAATAAAAAGGGAGATAAAAATAAAGGATATTATTGTTTAATCAAAGTTTTCATTGCTGTCAAAGGTATTGGTCACATCTATCATTTATGTCAAAGTATTTGGAAGAGTGAAGAGTATCAGAGGAATGTATTGACTATCACATCTTTGAGTTCAAGAAGGACAATGACAAGTTATGTTGGTGACATATGTTGCAGTATGTTTGTAATATCATCCTATGTTTATTGCAATTGTTGAAGGGGTTGTGGAAGTGTGATCAATAAGTGTTTTCGGTAAGTTACTTGGACATTGAGCTTGTTTTTATAAATAGTTATGCTCTATGGACTCCAAAGTTGAAAGTTATGATTTTTTCATTTGGAGAGTATTTCTACAAATTCTATGTTTGATTCTATATTTTATAGAGTTTATCATTAAAAGATAGAAATATAGAAGTGATGGAATGTTCATCATACATGTTGGCTAACTAGGTTATTGGTTTGATTGATTCTCTACAAGATTGTAACATGGTGTTCATTGGAAATAACACATGGATGGGTGCAGGGATAAGATAAATCTATAGTATCTAACACATGGTGTGTTCCTTATTAGACAAAGTAGCATGTGGGGTATTGGACCTAGCCTATTACACATTTGATTAAGGTTTATATTTTTGTTTGACTTGCAGATGTAATGATATTTATATTAGGATAACATGCAAATGTAATAATTAATGTACTGCATTTATATAGTAGATGTAGAAACTATTTCAGTATGTCTAAAAAGTAATATCCTAATAGGGGGAATCATGTGTGAGTGATGTAGTGTGAGTTGCATCTCAATAATTGTGTACTTTAATCAAAAGATCTTATGTATTGTGTGTGAGGGTTATGAAGCTTGTTTAGTTCAAAATAAATTTGTATTGAAGGTCAACAATTTATATCTTTTTATAATGTTGAGATTGATGTCATAATTGTTGAGTTGGTGCTCAGGTCTTGGTGTAGGGGGATCGATGTCTCCTATATTATGATGTTTGCAAATATATTTTGGGATCAATGTCTAGATTAGGTTGGTGCCTCCTTCATATTTTAAGTTCTAAATTATTTTGAAAGTTGAGATTTGGGAAGTAGATCCAAGTAGCTACCCTCACTTAACTATATTTCCCTTCAAGGTTTCCATGTATATCTGGCGTTCTCATGTGTTACTGTGTGAATATTCTTACTACTTATTTAGCTACGCAAATGATAAACTAAGATATAGTATTTATTCTAATGCTTTGGATTTGAGATTGAGTGTAACACTTGTAGAGGTTATTAATATTAATTAATGATTGATTTTGAAATTTTCTATACTAATTCACCCTTTCCCCTCTCGGTATAATGCATTTCCTTCAATTGGTATTAGATGTTCAAGTTTCTTAGAAGAATCCTAACCACTTGAGGTAGATATGACACACAATTGATCAAGAAGGCCCCTCTTCAAACAAGGAACCCCCATTTGATGAATTCAATTATGAATTCTAGAGAGTAAAGATGGAAACTTATTTAATGGCACTAGGGTTTGATGTTTGGAAAAATTTTGTAGATGGTTGTGAGATTCCAGATTCTCCTCAAAGAGATCAATCTTTGAAGAGAGCATGTGAACCTAGTGTAAAGGAAAGGAATGTTATCCTATGTGGTTTATCTAACTCTAAGTTAATGTATTATAGGTGTAAGGAAACTTTCATCAAAACATATAACAATTTATACATAAATCATATCATAGATTTATCAAATAAGTACTTAGAATCTATATGCAATAGAAAAAATGTGACACAAGATATACCTTGGGAAAAACATCATCAGGGAAAAAAATGAGCCCTAAAAGCATCCATAATCCCTATATTATTCAACCATGTAACATTAAAATGCATCCATGAAAGCCATCAAAACCCCAACTATTAGAAATAACTGAGGGGGGGGGGGGGGGAATTAGTGGCCNGGGGGGGGGGGGGGGTGAATTAGTGGCCTTAAACTATTCCCATAAATCAACCCAAAAACTAAGTACCACAATATTAAGCATCTAGTTATCTTCAGTCCTACAAGATGAATGCCTTCAAATATACTTATCAAATAACTACTACTCAGAGTTATCTTTTAAAACTTATTCTTTATGTTTACCAAATAACAATCTTTCATTTACCGAAAAATAGTAAATTAATTAGTGTATATCGATCAATCCAGATTAGTTACGTGTAATGCAAAACACTAAAGTAATTACTCATAAACACATTGACACATCAATTTTTAACATGGAAACCCTGTTAAGGGAAAAAACAACTGGGACCGGTAACCCAAAATTTTCACTCTTCTGAAGTGAGCTTGGTGAAGAGCCAACCATGTTAAAGGTTACAAACACACTATTAGGTGTGACCTTGTTAGAGGATTTAAAAGATTAGTTTTTCACTTGATATTAGGCATCTCTATGCTACCTTCTATGACCAAACCCAGTGTAGTTTTTCAAATGTTACCTAACATCTTATTCTATCTTCATGATCAAACTTTTTGATAGTCCTTGGGATGTATCTCAATATAGAAAGGATCTTCAAATCCTACTCAGTTAAGAGACTTTCTGAATATATGGTTAAAATGAAATAGTAAATGATCTATTCACATATACAACTTATACTTTTAGATTTTTAGATCTATTATAAGCTCATTAAACCATTCAAATCAATATATATTTTCAATACCTTTGCTCCACTTTTTGTTCTTCTTGATGATGTTATTCTCTATTGCTTGGTATTCGCAGCAATCTTTAGCTCTTTCCTCAGCTTGATTGATCAAGACTGTATGAAGTTGTTTTTCACTAGTTTCTCTTCAACATCCTCTTTTTCATTCACTCCCCTTAATTCATAATGAATTAAGTTGTCTCTTTATAGACATGATATCACCATTTTCTCTTCTTGATATTCTTGTTCTTGGCATGATTCACAATCTAAGAAAATCTTGAGTTAAAGCATAACTCATGTTTTATCTCGTAGAAATCTTCTTGCCAACTGGATAAAACAACTTTAATCCTTTACTTATCTCTGGCTTTAACTTGTCAATTAAAATAATGTCAATAACTAGTTAAGTCTATCTTTAGCTCTGCCAGTTAGATATTTTGTCATTTCGAAACTCCAGTTAACTTCAACATTTAACTCTTTGATAGCTTTGGTCAATACTCTAGTTCTCCTCAGGCTTCTCCATCGATTTTGTCTATTCGTTGGGGTTGTCTGTCCTTCGGGATTCAATTCAAAGAGGGAGAGTTTTTACTGTCATATCTTACTGAAATTTGAGAGAAAGTACATTAAGACAGAATTTGTTATGAAATTACTTCACAGAGTCTACCAAGCGCTCCAGAATACTAGACCGAGAAGTTAGTTACCACCGAGCTCTCTCAGTCGACAAAAGAAATTCAGTCTCTACCGAGTTCACTCGGTCATCAAAGAATATATGACAGAAGTTGGACTTTACCGAGTTCACTCGGTTACCAAAGGATTTTAGCAGAATCTGCAGTGTTCACCGAGCATCAGTTGGTCAACACTGGAATATCATTTCTGGACAGCGTCGGCCTGCAAAGGATTTTATTTGTAAATGTTTATGCAGCCGACTAATGTAATATTTATTAAT
>MU226246.1:1839305-1864816 GCA_018584345.1 Thuja plicata
GCTCACTTCAGAAGAGTGAAAATCAATAACTAGTTGCATTGGTGGTTTTCCCAAATTGGGTTTCCACGTTATATCTGGTGTTAATTGTGTTTATGCTATTTGATTTATGCATGTCAATAACTGTGAAATGTTTAATGAACAATAATAAGTTAATCTACCGAGTAACAGTAGTATATATTGAAGACATCTAAGGGACTTGTGGATTTATTTTTGTGGTAACTGATTCACCCCTCCCCTCTCAGTTACTTCATCTATATTTCCAATAGATATCACCATTTTCTCTTCTTGATTTTCTTGTTCTTGGCATGATTCACAATCTAAGAAAATCTTGAGTTAAAGCATAACTCATGTTTTATCTCGTAGAAATCTTCTTGCCAACTGGATAAAAAAACTTTAATCCTTTACTTATCTCTGGCTTTAACTTGTCAATTAAAATAATGTCAATAACTAGTTAAGTCTATCTTTAGCTCTGCCAGTTAGATATTTTGTCATTTCGAAACTCCAGATAACTTCAGCATTTAACTCTTTGATAGCTTTGGTTAATACTCTAGTTCTCCTCAGGCTTCTCCATCGGTTTTGTCTATTCGTTGGGGTTGTCTGTCCTTCGGGATTCAATGCAAAGTTCTGCTCATCGGTTAACACTGTAATTATGGCCATTGGTAATGCTTGTGATTCTACTCTTTTGTAGTGCTCATTGGTTTTTTTTCTCGGGCATCACTGTGACTTAACTTTCGGTTATCTCTGTCCATCAGGTTCCACTAGCCGTCGGTGTTTGAAGTCACTTACTGAATGCTTGTCTTTAATGCATTACTTAAAGCATAATCTTTCTCTCTCTAATTCTCTAAAGTCTTTGACACTTTGATTATAACCGATTAGATTATATCAAGTTGACATCAATGAAAATACAATCCATTAACTGATTTAATTTCTTGCATTATCTTTTTGCATTTCGATGATCAACTTAACATCTTTAAACATTCAATCAGTTACATGTCATCAATCTCTCCCTTTGGCATTCATGGAAACACACTACATTATCACACTATATTATTTCTAATACAATATTTAATATAACAGTTTCATCAATCTCTCCTATTGTAACTATTATAAATGTCTGGCTGTCGGTAAGCTCAAATAGCTTAGATTTGTTACTTTTAGAGTGAGCTCTTCAATCTTCAATCCCTTTACTGGATAGATGTAGAAGCTTTTGTCTTTTTTTCTGATATGTGCTCTACCTTGACTATTTCTCTTCTTGATAATCTCTTCTTCCTTTGATGACAATGTCTCCCTTAGATGTATTCTCTCCCCTAGATGGATATTTCATATGTAATCTCTTCATGGATAATGATATAATATTTTCCTGATAATGAGATTATCTCTCCCTTATAATAATGAGAATCTCTCTCCCTTATAATTCATGATAATGAGATAATCTCTCCCTTTGACAACAATGCCAAACAATTCTTCCATATCATCTTCCATTCCTTTTTATAATATACTCCTTGAATTTACCTATCCATCAGTAGTACATTGTCTCTAGTGTTTGGTACAGATTTGTACCTTGCTATGTACAAATGTATCTATTTCTATTCATCTCGGTGCATGCATCGACATGAATGATCTTCTGATTTGTGTATAGGCCGATGCAATCTCCTAGTCAACTTACTAACTGATAGACAAGGGTTGTACCCCTAGTCTCTATCTCAGGTACTCAAATGTATCTTTTGGTAATGGCTTGGTAAAGATGTTAGCTAGTTGTTCTTTTGATTGAACATATTCTAGTGTCACCTCCTTTGCTTGCACTTGTTCTCTTAGATAGTGATACTTGATAGCACTATGCTTAGTCTTAGCATGCATGACTGGATTCTTAGAAATATTAATTGCACTGGTATTATCACAATATATAATCACTAGTTCAAGGATCTTCATATTCATACCTTCCAGCAACTGTTTGATCCATGCAATATTGGAGCAATTTGCA
Source organism: Thuja plicata (assembly GCA_018584345.1). NCBI lineage: Eukaryota > Viridiplantae > Streptophyta > Pinopsida > Cupressales > Cupressaceae > Thuja > Thuja plicata. The sequence continues at coordinate 1,841,287 of MU226246.1, forward strand.
GCAGCAACCACATACTCTGCTTCTACAGTAGACTGAGAGATGCATCCTTGCTTCTTGTTGATCCATGTGACAAGTCTGTCACCCATGAAGAATGCTCCTCCAGCTGTGCTCTTTTGGTCATCAATGTTTCTAGCCCAATCAACATCTGTACAGACTTGTAGCTCAAATTTTCCTTCTCTTTTATACCATAAGCCATAGTTCTCAGTGTTCTTTAGATATCTCAGAATTCTCTTGACAACAGTCATATGTGATTCTTTGGTATTAGCAAAGAATCTTGCAAATATTCCAACTGCATGTGCTATATCTGATCTGGTATGAACAACATACATTAGTTTTCTAATCATTGATCTATACAAGGTCTGATTTACCTCATTTGATTTTTCTTCTTTTTTCAGCTTACATCCGGTAGCCATAGGTGTTCCAACTAGTTTGGAATCTCCCATTTTGAATATCTTCAGCACTTCCTTGATGTATTTGGACTGAGTGATATATATGTCTGCATCTTGTTCAAGAATCTGTAGACCAAGAAATAATTTGATCTCCCCAAACATAGACATTTCAAATTCTTTGCTCATTTCATTAGCAAAGGATTTGTATAACATTTCATTTCCCCCACAAATGATATCATCAAAAAATATTTGAGCAATTAGAATATCACCATCGTTATCTTCTTTTAAGTATAATTTTCTCTTTTCACTTGTTCTTACAAATTCAATACTAATGAGATAGGAGTGAAGTCTTTCATACTAGGCTCTAGGTGCTTGTTTCAATCCATACAAGGATTTATGTAGTCTACATACCATGTTCTTCTTGTTTGGATCAAAAAATCCTTTTGGTTGTTCAATGTATACCTCTCTTCCAGTATTCCATTTAGGAATGCAGATTTGACATCCATCTGGTATACCTTGAATCCTTTGAATGCAACATAAGAAAGTAAGATTCTAACTCCTTCTAGTCTAGCAATGAGTGCAAAGGTTTCTCCATAATCAATACCTTCTTCTTGTGCATACCCCTTGCATACTAACCTTGCTTTGTTTCTTGTGACTTCTCCATTCTCATTCAGCTTGTTTCTGAATATCCATTTGGTACCAATGACATTCTTGTCATCAGGTCTCGATACTATTGTCCATGTACTATTCTTCTTAATCTTTTCTATTTCTTCATTCATAGCACTGACCCATTCTTCATTCTCAAGTGCAATATTAACAGATTTAGGCTCAAAATCACAAAGTAAACATCTAGTGTTTAGTGACTTACTTCTTGTTCTCATTCCAACCATCTTGTCTCCTATGATTTGATTCTGTGGATGATGTCTTTTGACATACTTGACAAGTTTTGGTTCAACTCTTTGTCCATCATTTTGATCATCTTCTTGACCTTCGTTAAGATCTCCATCGCTTGGTACATCATCTTGAGTATTATCTTGATTTTTGGTAATTGCAGCCTAATGCTCAGGTGCAATGTTTTGTTGCTTGGGAGCGATACACTGTTTCTAGGGTAGAGTGTCAGGTTCTTCAGTATAAACAAACCTATTGTAGTCCTATGGTTCTCTTATGCTTTCCTTATCATTCTTTTCTACAAATTCATCTATCTTTACATTTGCAGTTTCAATGATCTTATTAGATGACTTGTTAAGACACTTATAATCCTTGATTTTGGTGGAATATCCTAGAAATATACCTTCATTACTTTTGGAGTCAAGCTTTCCATTTCTATCATCCTTTAAAATATAACATTGACTACCAAAGATTCTGAAGCAACTTACATTGGGTGTGTAACCATACCAAAGCTCAGAGGGTGTCTTCTTTTTATCCTTCTTCAGTTGTACTCTGTTCAATGTGAAAATAGCAATACTGACAGCTTCCCTCCAGAAAGTTTGAGTGATGCTTTTCTCAATCATCAATGTTCTTGCATAGTCGACAATTGCTCTGTTTCTCCTCTCAGCAATTCCATTTTTTTATGGTGTTCTTCATGCAAAAACCTTTCTTTTAATTCCATGCTCATTAAAAAAATTAGTGAATTCATCTGAAACAAATTCCCCTCCTCTATCTGACCTTAAGAATTTGAATTTATTATCACTTTGTTTTTCTACCATAGCCTTATACCATTTAAACATCTTGGATGTTTCTGATTTATCTTTTAAGAATATAACTGTCATAATTCTAGAATAATCATCAAAAAAGAGAATGAAATACCTCTCCATAGTAACTCTTTGTCCACATGGGTCCACATAGATCAGTATGGACTAATTCTAGAATTGCATTAGATGTATGGGCTTTACTCTTGAAACTAGACTTTGCCATCTTACCTTTTTGATAGTTCTTGCACATGATATGCTCGGGCTTTGACATGCTCGGTAGGCCTCTGAATTTTATTTTATTGCTTATCTTTATCATGTTGTCAGAATTCACATGACATAATCTTTTGTGCCACAACTATATGTCTTTGTTTCTAGCCATTAAACAAGTGGTGTTAATGTTATCAAGATAGAAAAGGTTACCTTTTGTATGCTCACCAGTTCTGATCAACCTTTCTGATTCATTGAAGATCTTTGCCTTCTTATTCTCAAATGCTACTCAGTGAGCTATATTGTTCAGCTATGAAATACTTAACAGATTATAATTCAATCCTTTTACCCAGTAAGCATTTTCACATTTGATCAGGTTATTCAAATTTATGGTTCCTTTACCTTCAACTAGAAAAGGTGTGCCATTACCCATTCTTACTGAACCACCATTATAGTATTCAAAAGTTTCAAACTTTTTCTTATCACTGGTCATGTGGTGAGTGCAACCACCATCTATGATCCAGACATCATTCTTACTAACCTTAGATACAAGTGCAATTTCTTCATACCTTTCTTCTTCTTCGTCTGAATCATCTTTCATGGCTACAAATACCATCTCAATGTCTTCTTCACATTCGGTGTCAGTATCATCAACTCTGTTCTCAGCTAGGTAACAAGCTTTCTTTCCTTTGTCCTTGTAGTCTTGGGTATCTCTTCTTTCATTTTTTCAGTTGCTTCGATAATCTCTGTTATCACCTCGGTCAAAATTATTTTCATATGTTCTTTCATTACTTCTATAATCTTTTCTTCTATTAGGACATCTTGAAGCAAAGTGTCCAACCTATTCACAATTAAAACATACAAGTGGTAATTTACCTTTGTATCTACCTTTGCCTCTCTGCAGTCTTCTTGCCATTAGGGCTTCAATCTCATCAAGTCCTTGATCCTCATTATCACTTTCACTATCATTCCTAATTGTGCGTCTATGACTTGAATTACTTATTTTCAAAGAAGATTTGAATGTAGATTCTATAGATGGTAAGACACTATTATCAAAGTTAAACATCTCAAATGAAATCAGTCTACCAATTAGACTATCTAGAGTAACTATAATTTTTGCAACTGCTCTCATTTATTGTATAGAAAAAACTCTAATAGCATATAGATGCAGTAAGGTTCTTAAGATTTTACTTACCACTATCTCCTCTTCAAGTACACCTCCAACTCCTCAGATAGCATTGACTACCTCTTTGATTCTGTAGCTATACTGAGTGATATTTTCTCCTTCTTTCATCATTAGGTCATCAAACCTCCCTCTTAGGCTTTCTTCCATAGCTCTTAGTACATTAGCATCTCCTCCATGTACTAGCTTCAACTTATCCCACATTTTCTTTATAGAGGTGCAAGTTTTGACATATTCAAACTCAACATCGGAGAGTGAGGAAGCAAGTTCTATCATCATGGAATTATGCTCATGCTTTTCTCTCAATTTCTCAAGAGTATGAGGTCATGTAGGCAACACATATTTAGTATCAAGGTGTTGAGTAGTTCATCATTACCAATACCTGATAGGTGGAGTCTTATTCTTCTTTTCCATGATGCAAAGTTTTCTTTATTCAACCTTCAACGAATTGCCAATCTTCCAGTTACCACTATCAAAGAACTTAAAAGGCTCTTAGGTCTAGTCAATCACATTGCAGGATTCTATTATAATATTGCACAAGACATATTAATCGCAAATCAGTTACTTCAAAAGAGTCCTCCTGCTTGGTCATAAAAGCACAATCAGGCAATTGAACGCATCAAGCAAAAATGTACCCAGCTCCCTGCTCTGCACCTACCCGGACCTGGTGCAAAATTCATAGAAACAGATGCTAGCAAACACACCTGGCCTGGCATTCTAAAATAAAAGAACATTCAAGGAAAAGAGGAAATCATAAGGTATGCATCTGGTAACTTCAAAGGAAGTGAAATCAATTACCAAAGCACGCATAAGGAAATCTTAGCAGTAATCAATTCTTTAAAAAAGTTCTATATGTTTACTGTTCATTAAATATTTCTGATTAGAAGTGATCTCCAAAATCTCAGAGGATTCTTTAAAAGGGAATCCAAAGACAACATAATCAGAGGACGCCTTCTCAGATGGGCCCAATTTCTTAATACCTTTGATTTTGACATTGAGCATATTCCTGGAGATAAAAATATTTTTGCAAATTTTCTAACAAGAGAAGGAGCGCCATAGGATACAGGCCATGTGAGAGTTGTTCGTATCCGCAAGGAACGATGGTGGGAAGAAAGTTGTCTAGACTTTCACATTTTTGATACCTTACAATGCCTTCTGTGATAGATTTAGGAGTCCATCAGAAGATCTATACTGAGAGCTTTATAAGTTCGCTAGACGGGTAGGACAAAGATAGAACAGATAGAATTTTGTGAACACAAAATGCTTTTCACTAAAGGCTTTTCTTTGAAACAAATTTTCAGCTGATACAAATATTCAGAATTGATATGGCTCTAATACCATATTTTGACAAAAGCTCTGAGAGTAGAAGATGATCTACTTCCACTGCTTGAATCGGGTGCTTATAAATTAACAAGCCATATAAACAGACAGACTATACCAATTACTATCAAAATACAACTGCTGATTATGATTTGCTTTCTAACTGACTCAGGCATACCTATAGCAAGGTTTGATTTCTAATCATCCAGAGGATGAGAGCATACTCTCTACTTGCAGAGCTTATTCTAGACTCTCTAAGACTCTAAGACTTACTCTACTCCAAATGAATTCTTTTGAGTTGAAGCTCTTCATTATATAGGCTTGGAGGAGGAAGAGAGGGTCTCGATGCATGCCACATGGAAACAATCAATCAAACCACTTATTGATGCGAGGCGCACTACCAAAAGTAGATTCCCACTATGACTTCTGTGTTGGTTTGGGTGGACCCAAATATCTACAGAACATCGTAGTAGCAGACAAACGAGTAGGGACACACAACTTGTGATGCGTTCACTTTACATCCAAAAGTGACTACGGAGAATTCTCTTTTTAATCCCATGAAGAGAGAGAAACATGGGTCCTATTCAGGAATCAGACTAACCCTTTTGAATTATAGTTGATTCTACCCTCAATTTTGTTATACTAGACTTGAGTTACTAGAGATACAATTTGTAACCGAATGGTCAGGTAGATTACATTAAACCAGAGCCAAAATAAGCCAAGAAGAAGAAGCAAAAGCTTATTTGGATGAATTTTGGGGAAAAGACAGGGATTAGTTTACCCAGACTAATTTATCTTATCGGATGAAATCTCATTAAGAGAAAATAGATGACAGCCCCATCTACTAGGCATCACTGTCGATAAAGCCATCAATGCATCCCGAACAGTAGCAGTTCTCATGTGGTTCTTCTCTAGAACAAGAAGGATGAAAAGGATTTGGTTCATTCCATATAATCTTTAAAGTTTTGGTTTTGCAAGGACCGTGAATTCCTTGGGATTGAGCCAATGTGTTTCCCAGATCTGATCTGTAGGTGGAAGTAGAAATCCATACAGAGGCTTCAGTTTTCAGAAGATATCAGAGTCGGGACACTATGGTCTAGTGTTGAAACATGGATGCATGTCCACATGGTCCATACTTCATGCATATGTTCTTATTGATGAGTGTATCTTCTGATGATCCAAAATTTAATCGCCTTAGGACACCATAGTAACCTAAAAATTTCAGAGGACAGGTGGTACGGTATGGACCCTGGAAGAGATCTCTGATAAGTTGAACTCCTCGTTCCTGGTGTAACCATCTTTCTATTCTTTGAATTGGTGGATTGAGAAATTGAATAGGTATTTGATATTGAATTGTTGGTGCACAGAGAAATTGTGCAATTTCCTCATCCACTGGTTCATCAATATTGTCTATCTAGAAAATGCTGCTAGGATCCTAGATATTTGGAGCTGTTAGGATCATTTTTGCCTGTAACATGCGAAGTCTGTTAGAGAGATAATCATTAGCTAAATTAAAATTTCTTCTATCTCTCTGTTCAAATGGATTGGTGCTAAAGTCTGGACAGCTTTCTTCCCACCATCGTTCCTCGTGGATATGAACAACTCTCACATGGCCTGTATCCTATGGCGCTCCTCTTGTTAGGAAATCTGAAAAAATATTTTTATCTCCAGGAATATGCTCGATGTCAAAATCAAAGGTATTAAGAAATTGAGCCCATCTGAGAAGGTGTCCTGTAATTACCTTGTCTTTGGATTCCCTTTTAAAGAATACTCTGAGATTCTGGAGATCACTTCTAATCAGAAATCTTTTATCAGCAATAAACATATGGAACTTTTTTTAAAGAATTGATTACTGCTAAGATTTCCTTATGCGTACTATGGTAATTGATTTCACTTCCTTTGAAGTTACCAGACACATACCTTATGATTTCCTCTTTTCCTTGAATGTTCTTTTCTTTTAGAATGCCAGCCCAGGTGTGTTTGCTAGCATCTAATTCTATGACTTTTGCACCAGGTTCGGGTAGGTGCAGAGCAGGGAGCTAGGTACATTTCTGCTTGATGCATTCAATTGCCTAATTGTGATTTTCTGACCAAGTAGGAGGATTCTTCTGAAGTAACTAATCTGCGATTAACCTGTCTTGAGCAATATTAGAATAGAATCCTGCAATGTAATTGACTAGACCTAAGAACCTTTGAAGTTCTTTGATAGTGGTAACTGGAAGATTGGCAATTCATTGAAGCATGTGAGTTTGTGCTTCCATTCTCCCCCCAGGTAAAAGATGAATGCCAATGTAGATAATGGAATCTTGGGCAAAGTTTGATTTAATGGGGTGCATGGCAAGACCATGGTGTTGACAGATATGTAGGAATTGACGCAGATGGTCAAGATGTGCAGAGGGACTTTGGCTAAACACAAGGATATCATCTATATAGGGAATGATGAATTTGGAGCATTTACGAAAAATATTATCCATGTGTTGCTAAAATATAGATGGTGCTATCTTAATGCCAAATGGAAGGACATTCCATTCGTAGAGACCTTGAGGGACAGAAAAAGTTGTCTTGAAACGGTCATCAGGATGGACAGTAACTTGCCAAAACCCTTTAGTTAAATCAAACTTGGAATAAACATGACTCCCTTGAATAGACTGCCAGATGTGATCTTTACTAGGCAGTGGATACTGGTTAGCAAGCAAACAGTTGTTTAAAGGTTTATAGTTGACAACTAACCTTTTTTCAGATAATTCTTGGCCCTGCTCATCAAATTTGGGAACGTACATGGCATGACATGAGAACGGTGATGAGGAGGATATAAATCCTTGGTCTAAGAGTTCTTCAATTTCCCTTTTACAGAGCTCTGTTTCCTATGGACTCATGATGAAGTAGTTAGCTTTAGATTTAGGAAGAGTTTCCTTACCATCAGGGTCCTTCTGTAAAGGTAATCTATAGGTTGATTACATTGTTGCTTCTTGAGGTCTTTCGTCATCACTGTTGAGCTGAATTGTTGCTTCAACAGTTCCAATTGAGAAGCCGAAGCTTCAACTTGTTTTTCAATCCAGGCCATATTTCTAAATTTGACGACCACAGGTTCTACTTTGCTAGTGTAGGCAAATTCTATCTGCAGACGTGGTACCTTGTGATGGTTCAGACTGATGGATTCTTTAGTGATAAGAATTGGTTCCCATTGTTGCATTGCTACGCTGCCAATAATACCATCATACCCATCAATTTCATGATGAACAAATATTAGTTCATCTTGGTGTCCATCTTCAAATTCAATAGGTGCCTTACACACCAAATTGGACATATGCTTTCCATTCCCGAAAGTAATTTCCGTGTTACCTTTTATCCACTGATCAGGAGGAAAGAAGTGATATCTATCTATATTCAGATAAACACCAGTATCCCATAGAAAGGCTAAGGGATAAGAATTTGTACCTCTGAAGTGTACACGAAGTTCCAAACCTAGACAGGATTTCAGAATTGGTTTCTTTGTGACTCTGCAGTGTTGACTGTGTTGCACAAAGGTTTCTGCATCTTCTTGCTCATAAACTTCTATCTTTTCTTCTTCTTTTTGCTCACCAGTGTTTGGATCAAATCCTTCTGCTACCAAAGCTGTATGCATATACAGACTGTATGAATTTTTCATGATAGAAAATATCATTAATGGTAGGAGTAAGTTGAGGTGTTGTTTCTATTAGATTCATTTTGGAAGAGAATTGTTCCAATTCTTTTCCCTTATCTAATTCTTCTTGGAGATTTTCATTCTCTTCTTCAGAGAGTTCTTCAAGTTCTATTCTGGATTGATTGACAACTCTTTTGAGAAATTCCTTACGGTGTTGTCGCCAGATTCTATGAGCCATGCTGCCTAGTGCAGGGGCTTCTATCATAGTCTTTTGGCCAATAGGGTTGGATGTATGAAATAGACTAGGGTGAGTGGATCTTAAAGGTGTTCTGTAGGAACCTGGACCATGATGTCCTCCAAAGGTAGGAGACCTTTCCCTTTGCCAAGCTGGAATCTTATATCCATGGTCTAGACTGTGACTACTCATTGATTATCTTTTTAGTAGTTCTATTTTTTGGGCCTCTAGATTTGCCAATCTGAGTTTATTTCTATGCCAGGTTTCTAGACCCATATTCATTGCTTTCTATTTTCTTTCTAGCTCACTGATTTCTGCTATGATCCTTTCTAAGTTTTGTTGTAAATCAGGGGCTCCTTTCATCATTCTATAATAGAATGATACTTCAGAGTTAGTATCCAATTCTAGATGTTCTTTGGAGTCAACAAATTGTTCAGATTCAGATTGACTTGATTTGATACTACAATCAGTATCTTCTTTTTCAGAAAGAATGATATCCTCAGAGTCAGAGGGGTAGTCATTAATGAACACAAATTCTTCTAAATCTTCTAGTCCAAAATCTTTCAGCATTCTTGCCTTACCCTTAAATTTGGCTTTGTTTCTATCGGGACACTTTTTGGCAAAATGGTCGCCTTTGTAGTTGTAACAGGTAGGTTTCCATTTACTTTTGCCTTTGAACCTACTCTTTTTGTGAAAATAACCTTTTCACTGACTGTATTTTTTCCTTGAAAACTTTCCTTCTTTATTTGAGCATTTAGCACAACTTTTATCTCATTTCTTGTGCCTATGGAAATTTTTACCACATCCATATAGTGGTGTTAGAGATTTACATATAGTAGGAGATATAAGAGGTTTAACTTTTTCAATTCCTTTCTTTTATTGACTTCAAGACAAACTGATTCATTGATTTCTTTCAGGAATTGAATTAATTGCAGGAAGGTTAATTCCTTGACAATTAAATTCTCATCTACTAGGTTCTCTAGTATTCTCTTATGATAGTAATCTCCTAGGCCTTCAAAGCTCTTTACAAAAATGGAGTACATAAACTCCTGTTCTGCACAGTATTCATCAAACTTGGATAGGTCACAACATTTATTATTGATAAATCTTCTATAGGTTGTACTTTCTAAAGCATCAATTTTGCCTATGAACATTCTTATCAACTGAGCACATGCCTAATCTATACCATTATTAATTAGATCAGTTCTATACGTACTATCAAGACGATCCCAAAATATTTTAGCTATTCCTGTAAATGAATTGAGAGTTTGTCGGATTATGTCTTGTTCTGATACACCAATATTTGTAGCCATATAATTGATTACCCATGCTCTAATAGCATCTATGTTTTTGAGATTCTCAGTTGTGTCATAGGTATCAAAATTTACTAGTGGCGGTGTATCTACTCTAAAATTCTGGAGGTTTCTAAATGGATCATTTCCTCTAGTACTTGGTCCTCTTGTCATCTAAATTTTTCCTTTTCTTTTTTCTTCTGGAGTTGCTATTCTCATAGTACCAGTAGTAGTATCCCAGACTTTTTCAATTTCTGGTTCAGGGATATCTTTGGTTAGCCCTTTTCCCTTATACTGGGCTTGAAGATAACTGAATGGGGTATCTAGAAAATTCAGGGAGTTGATAGGACGGGCTGACTGTATGGACAAGTTTTGCATCTTGTCTGTCAGACTATCCAATTGAATTTTAATGTCAGTGGATTCTTTCAACACATCATCCACTTGTGATTTGATCTTTGTGGATTATTTTATGACTGTAGTCTCAACATGAAGAGACTATTGACTGGTTGACTGGGTCATTGCTTCAATGTGATTAACAGTTTTAACAACTGTATTGACTTCTGAACGCAGGACTTTAACATGCTATTCATGTGACTGTTGGAAGGCTATTTTTTGTGCCCACCACGCTTCTGCATGTTGCTTAAACTCATGGAATTCACTACAGAGTTGTCGAAGAAATAAAGTTATGTCATCCTGCCATTCTTTTGTGACACAGGCTTCTAGCTGCTAAATAAAGGCTAGGATTTTGTGTGCATTGGCTTGGGTACTAGCATAATGATTGTATTGAGAAATAGTCTATAGTTTTTGCTGGTGCTTAATATCTTTGGTTAGCAGCATATGCTTGCGGGTACAAAGATGGTTCCAGTTGAGCAACTTGCTTTGGGAAGAGACTTGGGATTCTCCAAAGGTAGGAGACCTTTCCCTTTGCCAAGGTGGAATCTTATATCCATGGTCTAGACTGTGACTACTCATTGATTGACTATTTAGTAGTTCTATTTTTTGGGCCTCTAGATTTGTCAATCTAACTTTATTTCTATGCCAGGTTTTTGGACCCATATTCATTGCTTTCTGTTTTCTTTCTAGCTCACTGATTTCTGCTATGATCCTTTCTAAGTTTTGTTGTAAATCAGGGGCTCCTTTCATCATTCTATAATAGAATGATACTTCAGAGTCAATATATGATTCTAGATGTTTTTTAGAGTCAACAAATTGTTTAGATTCAGATTGACTTGATCTGATAGTACAATCAGTATCTTCTTTATCAGAAAGAACGATATCCTCAAAGTCAGAGGGGTAGTCATTAATGAACACAAATTCTTCTAAATCTTCTAGTCCAGAATCTTTTAGCATTCTTGCCTTACCCTTAAATTTGGCTTTGTTTCTATTAGGACACTTGTTGGTGAAATGGTCACCTTTGCAGATGTAACAGGTAGGTTTCCACTTACTTTTTCCTTTGAACCTACTCTTTTTGTGAAAATAACCTTTTCGCTGACTGTATTTTTCCTTGAAAACTTTCCTTCTTTATTTGAGCATTTAGTACAACTTTTATCTCATTTCTTGTGCCTACGGAAAGTTTTACCACATCCATATAGTGGTGTTAGACATTTACACACAGTAGGAGATATAAGAGGTTTAACTTTTTTCAATTCCTTTCTTTTATTGACTTTGAGACAAACTGATTCATTGATTTCTTTCAGGAATTGGATTAACTGCGGGAACGTTGATTCCTTGACAGTTAAATTCTCATCTACTAGGTTCTCTAGTATTCTCTTATGATAGTAATCTCCTAGGCCTTCAAATCTCTTTACAAAAATGGAGTACATAAAATCCTGGTTCTATTCATGTCCTGATTGATAAAAGTTGATGAATTGTTCTGCACAGTATTCATCAAACTTGGATAGGTCACAACATTTATTGTTGATAAATCTTCTATAGGTTGTAATTTCTAAAGCATTGGTTTTTCCTACGAACATTCTTATCAACTTAGCACATACCTGATCTATACCTTTATTAATTAGATCAGTTCTACATATACTATCAAGACGATCCCAAACTCTCCTGATAGGTGGAGTCTTATTCTGCTTTTCCATGATGCAAATTTTTCATAAAAGAATCCACAAAGATCAAATCACAAGTGGATGATGTGTTGAAAGAATCCACTGACCTTAAAATTCAAGTGGATAGTCTGATAGACAAGATGCAAAACTTCTCCATATAGTCAGCTCGACCTATCAAGTCCCTAAATTTTTCAGATACCTCAGCCAGTTATCTTCAAGCCCAGTATAAGGGAAAAGGGCTAACCACAGATATCCCTGAACCAGAAATTGAAAAAGTCTGGGATACTGCTACTGGTACTATGAGAATAGAAACTCCAGAAGAAAAAAGAAAAGGAAAAATTCAGATTACAACAGGACCAAGTACTGGAGGAAATGATCCATTTAGAAACCTCCATAATTTCAGAGTAGATACACCGCCTTTTCCCTTATACTGGGCTTGAAGATAACTGGCTAAGGTATCTAGAAAATTTAGGGACTTGATAGGTCGGGCTAACTGTATGGACAAGTTTTTCATCTTGTCTGTTAGACTATCCACTTGAATTTTAATGTCAGTGGATTCTTTCAACACATCATCCACTTGTGATTTGATCTCTGTGGATTTTTTATGACTGTAGTCTCAACATGAAGAGACTGTTGACTGGTTGACTGGGTCATTGCTTCAATGCGATTAATAGTTTTAACAACTGTATTGACTTCTAAATGCAAGACTTTAACATGATGTTCATGTGACTGTTGGAAGGCTATTTGTTGCACCCACCACACTTCTGCATGTTGCTTAAACTCATGGAAGTCACTATGGAGTTGTCGAAGAAATAAAGTTATGTCATCCTGCCATTCTTTTGTGACACGGGCTTCTAGCTATTGAATAAAGGCTAGGATTTTGTGTGCATTGGCTTGGGTACTAGCATAATGCTTGTCTTGAGAAATAGTCTATAGTAGTTGTTGGTGCTTAATATCTTTGGTTAGCATCATATGCTTGCGGGTATAAAGATTGTTCTAGTTGAGCAACTTGCTTTGGCAAGAGACTTGGGATTCTCCAATGGGAGAGACATGCTATGCCCAAAAATCTATTTGGTATTTACCAGTCAGGTCAATCTGTAGAAAATCATAGAATGAAGGTATGACTCTTGGTGTAACAGATTTTCCTACAGGAGTAATAGTTTCTATAGCTACTTCATTGTGGTTGTCTGGCTCAGGGAAAGTTACAGTGCAGCTAGACATCATGCGATCTTTGCCAGTAGAGAAGACAAAACTGCAATTGTCACACTTTAACTTGCCGTCTTCTAGTTCAAAGAAATGTATATGTGAACAGGAAGAGGTATCACCACTGGACTGAGGAGTGGCTTTTGGTAGAGTAGACTGCAAAAATGGAAAGCTAAATAAAGACTACATACTTGGAGTAGGTTTAATAGACATTGAAGGTCTGTGGTCTATATGACTTTGGGAAACTGAAGGTTGGGATTGCAGTGTGGATTCACAAGCTATATTTTTGGTAGACTGAGAGCGAGAAAGCTTTGGGTTTGCAAAGTTTAGTATTGCATGGCTATCAGTTTCTTGAATGTTAATACCTTGCAATTGTGCAGGCTTCTCAGGCTGAGCATCTTTGCTCCATAGTTCAAGTGCCCATTCAGTTGGCATCTTGATATCTTTATGTCTGATGACATAAGGGGCTCGTAACTCTATGGTTGCACTAGTGGATTTCCAAATAGTAGACATGGATTCTTCTAGACACAAGGCTTTCTTTGAATTCAACATCAGAGGTAATGATTTGTTGAATAATTTGTAGTGTTTCAGAAAGGTTAGAGTATGATCTATAGATTTGTTTTTAAACTATGCGTTCTTGGTCTTAAACTCGTAGGTCAAGACATCATCTAGGTTGGCATCTTTTAGACTAACAGAATAATCCAAGTCGTAGTCTATATAGATAGGACCATTAGACATTGTGTCACAGGCTCCTCCAAGAAGGGCATGGGATGTCTTTGTAATCCTAGCATCTTTTAAAAGCATCAAGATGATTATAGGGAGACCTTTACGGTAGTGACCTAGTATTCCAATCCTTACTTTTGATAAGTGCATATACTGGAAATTCTTAGGACTGGCCTTAGCTTATCTCTGTAATTCTCCTATTTTTGTTTGGGTAGACTGTTTTAGGTTTTGTTCAGTTCCATTGGTAACTACGTGCTGAAGTTCAGTGACCTTACATCTACTAACACTTTTATATGCAAACCCTTCTTTTAAATCTTTAGGTATATCTCTATAAATATATGAAGCTTTAATCTTCGTAACCTTAAAGCTTTGATTAGCAAATCTAAAATCTAAATCATCTTCTAACATATTTGCATCAGATTCTCTAAGAGTAAAATCTTGTTCAGACTGTGCAAAGAAATTTGAATAACCTGAACTTGCCTCTTCATTTCTGGCATCAGTATGATCACGCATCTCTGGGTCTGTGCTACTTTGTCGATTGTCTACCATTGCTTATTATGCTCGATTTCAGTGCTTGAATTCTCACTCAAACTGAAAAATTTACTACTTGCAATCTGCCCTAAAACACCTTCACACGGCTAAACATGGGACTTACTAATGAGGTCTTACAATGCTTTCTATGATAGATTCAAGAGTCCATAAGAAGAGCTATACTGAGAGCTTTATAAGTTTGCTAGACGGGTAGGACAAAGATAGAACAGATAGAAATTTGTGAACACAAAATGCTTTTCATTAAAGGCTTTTCTTTGAAACAAATTTTCAGCTGATACAAATATTCAGAATTGATATGGCTCTAATACCATATTTTGACAAAAGCTCCGAGAGCAAAGAGGATCTACTTCCACTGCTTGAATCGGGCACTTATAAATTAACAAGCCATATAAACAGACAGACTATACCAATTACTAGCAAAATACAACTCCTGATTATGATTTTCTTTCTAATTGACTCAGGCATACCTATAGCAAGGTCTGATTTCTGATCATCCGAAGGATGAGAGCATACTCTCTACTTGCAGAGCTTATTCTAGACTCTCTAAGACTCTAAGACATACTCTACTCCAAATAAATTCTTTTGAGTCAAAGCTCTTCATTATATAGGCTCAGAGGAGGAAGAGAGGGTCTCGATGTATGCTGCATGGCAGAAATCAATCGGACCACTTATTGAAGTGAGGCACACTACCAAAATTAGATTCCCACTATGACCTATGTGTCGATCTAGGTGGAACCCAATATCTAAAAAAACATCATAGTGGCAGACAAATGAGTGGGGACATGCAACTCATGATGCGTTCACTTTACATCTGAAAGTGACTACTAAGAATTCTCTTTTTTATCCCATGAAGAGAGAAAAACATGGGTCCTGTTTAGGAATCGGACTAACCCTTTTGAACGGTAGTTGATTCTACCCTCAGTTTTGTTCAACTAGACTTGAGTTACTAGAGATACAATTTGTAACCGAATGGTCGGGTAGATTACATTAAACCAGAGCCAAAATAAGCCAAGAAGAAGAAGCAAAAGCTTATTTGGATGGATTTTGGGGAAAAGACAGGGATTAGTTTACCCAGACTAATTTATCTTATCAGATGAAATCTCATTAAGAGAAAATAGATGACAGCCCCATCTACTAGGCATCACTGTCGATAAAGTCATCAATGCATCCCGAACAGTAGCAATTCTCATGTGGTTCTTCTCTAGAACAAGAAGGATGAAAAGGATCCGGTTCCTTCCATATAATCTTTAAAGTTTTGGTTTTCCATGAATTCCTTGGGATTGAGCCAATGTGTTTCCCATATCTGATCTGTAGGTGGAAGTAGAAGTCCATACAGAGGCTTTAGTTTCTAGAAGATATCAAAGTCAGGACCCTATGGTCCAGTGTTGAAACATGGATGCATGTCCACGTGGTCCATAGTTCATGCACATGTTCCTATTGATGAGTGTATCTTCTGATGATCCAAAAGTTGATCGCCACAGGACACCATAGTAACCTGAAATTTTCAGAGGAAAGGTGGTAGGGTATGGACCCTGGAAGAGATCTCTGATAAGTTGAACTCCTCATTCCTGGTGTAACCATCTTTCTGGTCTTTGAATTGGTGGATTAAGGAATTGAATAGGTATTTGATATTGAACTGTTGGTGCGTAGAGAAATTGTGCAATTTCCTCATCCACTGGTTCATCAGTATTGTCTATCTAGAAAATGCTACTAGGATCCCAGATATTTGGAGCTATTAGGATCATTTTTGCCTGTAACATGCGAAGTCTTTCAGAGAGATAATCATTAGCTAAATTAAAATTTCTTCTATCTCTCTGTTCAAATGGATTGGTGCTAAATTCTGGACAACTTTCTTCCCACCATCGTTCCTCGTGGATACAAAAAACTCTCACATGGCCTGTATCCTGTGGCGCTCCTTCTCTTGTTAGGAAATATGCAAAAATATTTTTATCTCCAGGAATATGCTCAATGTCAAAATCAAAGATATTAAGAACCATCTGAGAAGGCATCCTCTGATTACCTTGTCTTTGGATTCCCTTTTAAAGAATCCTTTGAGATTCTGGAGATCACTTCTAATCAAAAATCTTTTATTAGCAATAAACATATATAACTTTTTTAAAGAATTGATTACTGCTAAGATTTCCTTATGCGTACTATGGTAATTGATTTCACTTCCTTCAAAGTTACCAGACACATACCTTATGATTTCCTCTTTTCCTTGAATGTTCTTTTCTTTTAGAATGCCAGCCCAGGTGTGTTCACTAGCATCTATTTCTATGACTTTTGCACCAGGTCCAGGTAGGTGCAGAGCAGGGAGTTGGGTACATTTATGCTTGATGTGTTCAATTTCCTAATTGTGCTTTTATGACCAAGCAGGAGGATTCTTCTGAAGTAACTGATTTGCGATTAATCTATCTTGTGCAATATTAGAATAGAATCCTGCAATGTAATTGACTAGACCTAAGAACCTTTGAAGTGCTTTGATAATGGTAACTGGAAGATTGGAAATTTGTTTAAGGATGTGAGTTTGTGCTTCCATTCTCCCCCTGGGTAAAAGAAAAATGGGAATGTAGATAATGGAGTCTTGGGAAAAGTTTGATTTAGTGGGGTGCACGGCAAGACCATGGTGTTGACAGATATGTAGGAACTGACGCATATGGTCAAGATGTGCAGAGGGACTTTGGCTAAACACAAGGATATCATCTATATAAGGAATGATGAATTTGGAGTATTTGCAGAAAATATTATCCATGTGTTGTTGAAATATAGAGGGTGTTGTCTTAATGCCAAATGGAAGGACATTCCATTCGTAGAGACCTTGAGGGACAGAAAAATCTATCTTGAAATGGTCATCAGGATGGACAGTAACTTGCCAAAACCCTTTAGTTAAATCAAACTTGGAATAAACATGACTCCCTTGAATAGACTGCTAGATGTGATCTTTACTAGGCAGTGGATACTAGTTATCAAGCAAAAAGTTGTTTAAAGGTTTATAGTTGACAACTAACCTTTTTTCGGATAACTCTTGGCCCTGCTCATCAAATTTGGGAATGTACATGGCATGACTTGAGAATGGTGATGAGGAGGAGGATATAAATCCTTGTTCTAAGTGTTCTTCAATTTCCCTTTTATAAAGCTCTATTTCCTATGGACTCATGATGAAGTAGCTAGCTTTAGATTTAGGAAGAGTTTCCTTACCATCAGGATCCTTCTGTAAAGGTAATCTACAGGTTAGATTATGATGTTGCTTCTTGAGGTCTTTTGTCATCGCTATTGAGCTGAATTCATTTTTTCAGCTTGTGATCTTTTGCTTGAACTATTAAACTCCATTTCTAAGCACACAAGCTTTGATACTAATTGTTAGAAATAACTGAGAGGGGGGGTGAATCAGTGGCCTCAAACTATTCCAATAAATCAACCCAAAAACTTAGTACCACAATATTAAGCCTCTAGTTATCTCCAGTCCTACAAGATGAATGCCTTGAAATATACTTATCAAATAACTACTACTTAAAGTTATCTTTTAAACCTTATTCTTTTTGTTTACCAAATAGCAGTCTTTCATTTACTGAAAAATAGTAAATTGCTTAGTGTATACCGATCAATCCAGATTAGTTATGTGTAATGCAAAACACTAAAGTAATGACTCATAAACACATTGATACATGGTTTTTTAACGTGGAAACCCTGTTAAGGGAAAAACCACTTGGGACCAGTAACCAAAAATTTTCACTCTTCTGAAGTGAGCTCAGTGAAGAGCCAACCTTGTTAAAGGTTACAAACACACTATTAGGTGTGACCTTGTTAGAGGATTTAAAAGATTAGTTTGTCACTTGATATTGGGCATCTCTATGCTACCTTCTATGACCAAATCTAGTGTAGTTTATCAAATGGTATCTGCCATCTCATGCTATCTTCACGATAAAAATTTTTGATACTCCTTGGGATCTATCTCAATATAGAAAGGATCTTCAAATCCTGCTCGGTTAAGAGAATTTCTGAAACAATGGTTAAACTAAAACAGTAAATGATCTGTTCACATATACAACTTATACTTGCAGATTTTCAGATCTATTGTAAGCTCATTAAACCATTCTGATAAATATATATTTTCAATACCTTTTCTCCACTTTTTGTTCTTCTCGGTGATGCTATGCTTTGTTGCTCAATGTTCATAGAAATCTTTAGCTCTTTCTTCATCTTGATTGATTAGGACTGTATGAATTTGTTCTTAATCAGTTTCTCTTCAACATCCTCTTTTTCATTCACTCCCCTTAATACATAATGAATTAAGTTGTCTCTTTATAGACATGATATCACCATTTCTCTCTTCTTGATTTTATTGTTCTTGGTGTGATCCACAATCTTATCCAATCTTGAGTTAAAGCATAACTCCTATTTTATCTCATAGATATCTTCTTGCCAACTTGATAAAACAAATTTAAATCCTTTACTTATCTCTGGCTTTAACTTGTTGGTTAAAACAATGCCAATAACCAGTTAAGTCTATCTTTAGCTCTTCCAGCTAGATATTTTATCATTTCTGAACTCCAGTTAACTTCGGTGTTTTAACTCTTTGATAGCTTCGGTCAATACTTCAGTTCTCCTCAGGCTTCTCCATCGGTGTTGTCTGTCCATCTAGGTTGTTTGTCCTTTGGGCTTCACTGCAAAGTTATGCTCATCGGTTAACACTGTAATTTTGGTCATTGGTAATGCTTGTGATTCTGCTCTTCAGTAATGCTCATCAGTTTATTTTCTCGAGCATCACTGTGACTTAACTTTCAGTTATCTCCATCCATAAGGTTCCACTAGCCGTCGGTGTTTGAAGTCACTTAGTGAATTCTTGTCTTTATGCATTACTAAAAGCATAATATTTCTCTCTCTAATTCTCTCAAGTCTTTGACACTTTGATTATAACCAATTAGATTATATCAAGTTGACATAAATGACAATACAATCCATTAACTAATTTAATGTCTTTCATTATCTTTCTGCATTTTGGTGATCAACTTAACATCTTCAAACATTTAATCAGTTACATGTCATCACCAATAATCAACAAGCACTCCATGTGACCAAAACTTTAACCACACGTATGAATGCCATGCTTCCAACCTTTACAATCTAGCTACCATCAAACAACTACCCATATGGTTGCTTTTATAGAAACAAGGTCCCACAAAATCACCAAGAAATATTACAATTTTATTCATTTTAATATTGGGTATTTTATTAATTTTATTTCTCCAATATTAAATAATTACAAAAATTATAATATTACTATGTTACAATACAACATCACATGGCCCTGAGAATATTCCATTGGAATCTCTACATGTTGCATGCCCATCTAGGTGCTCCTAGGTGCAAAATTACTTAATAAATAAAATATTATAATTATAAACATAATTATACAAGGTGTACAACAACTATTTCCCAAAATTCTCCCCCTTTTTGTATACATTGCATACAGGTCAATAAGTAGCCACAAACATGAACAATGGAACAAACCCTCTAGTCACATATACCATCGTGAATCAAAGTGCTCAATCAAGATACCTATAACAAGACACAAAGTGACCACCATCTCCTACATGAATTCCCTCACCCTTCATCGTCCCACTATCACTGCATAGACCTAAGAGGCCATCCAAAGAGAAACCCACACAGCCTATCACAAACTAATCATAAGTCTTGTCTCAACTAATATCCCAAACACAAAAACTCAATCCAAATGTAACAAAATGCATCAGTAGATTTCAAGAATCAATTTCTATAGCCAAAATAACATGCATAGAAAATGCTAACATATCCAACTATCCACAGCACCGAGGTATAAAAACTAAACATATCAAGTGAATCCCAAATTATCAACACATACAACCTATAACATGCACCCACAAGCTCCAAGTGCAATATCTTCCACATACACACCTAGAAGCTCTCATTGCATGGGTAATGTCAAATCTATAAATAATAAATATATCCTAAGGATCCACTAACAACATAAAAAATAAAGGTAACTATAACCATGTAGTATCAAGGAATGTCCATAATAATATGCATAACATGTAAATGAATATTCTACAAGCATGACTCTCACAACAAATATCCAATACTCTTCCATCTTCTCCACAACCATAAAAGGAAAGTGATAATAGAACCTCTATGTCATCTCCCACATGACATACATGAACACAAACTAGTGATCACATAACTCCATCCAACTTCAAATCCATTATAATGTGAAAGTAAATACATAGGAAGATAACCAAGACAAAAAAGAGAAACACTAAAAATCAAAACTTGTAGCATGTCCTTCTACATACACCTCTAAATGCCAACCATGTAAAGTATGATCTCCTCCATAGAAACCCAAGTAGGATGCCATAAAAACACCCAATCTTATTCAGTCTCTTAAACAAATCTAGCATATATATCATGTAATCAAAAAGGATGTTAGAATCTCATAACCAAGAAAATAAAATCAATACCATTCCCAATCCAAGGAATAAGAGTAATAAACCATCTCAAAAACTCAATCATCAATAAATGCCATCATGATTTAAAAACTCAAATAAACAAGGAGATAAAAAATTCAAAACATCTCACAAAATGAATCCTCTAGAACTAACATTCTACATAGATCAATATCCATATCTATGAAAGATGAGCATAAACATAATGCACCTAAAAGTAACAATGGGAAATACCTCTCAATAAGT
Organism: Thuja plicata; assembly: GCA_018584345.1. NCBI lineage: Eukaryota > Viridiplantae > Streptophyta > Pinopsida > Cupressales > Cupressaceae > Thuja > Thuja plicata. The sequence continues at coordinate 1,862,489 of MU226246.1, forward strand.
AAACTTCCAAGTGGACTATTTACCGATTTTCGTTACCAAGATCAATCGGGTGGATTTGTTGTGTTTTGAATGGATTGAGGTAATTTATCAGTTATGGCGTATCCGATTCATTGACCTCTATTCAGTATGTCTACCCACTGTCATGTTTTCAAGGTTTTCCAGTCTACACTTAGCCAAATTTGCAAAAAACCCTGAAAACCCTAGGTCTTGGCAACTCTTTCCCGGGCTTTATCGTTCAAATTCTGTGTTTGCTGCACGAAAAAAGGTCAAAATCCCTTTTTGAAGTTATGTCTTAGTCTAATTTCTCTGTCACGCACTATTTTATATCAATGTTTTAAGTTGCATGAGTGCGCGACAAGCTGTTCAAATTAGTCATCGCGCAGTCGCGATCTACCCTTGTTAAGTCTTTTAAACTGTGCGACTGAGCGGGTTCAGCGCTTTAAATAATGTATCGCGCAGTCGCGAGGCCTTAGGAAAGTTGGGTTTAGGGTCTGTGAGTCAGCGACCAGTTAAAATTAGATGCATTGCTCAGTCGCTGTTAAGTCATGCTGCTTTTACCCTGCAATGCGACTGAGCGAGTCATGTAGAAAATCAAGCAGTTGCGCACCCGCTCACTTTTTTATGTCAATGCTTTAAGTTCCATGAGTGCGCGATGAGGTCAAGTCATAGTGGTCGCCCAGTCGCTTATGTTTTAACCCGTTTGTCTTTTGCAACGCGAGTTGGCAATGAGCTAAAAAAGGAACTCGTTGCGCAGTCGCGTTGGTATTTCTGAAGTGTCTTTAAGTTGCAAGAATGCACGACGAGTTACCTAGTAGAGATCATCACGCAATCACAATCTGTTTATGTCTGTTTCTGATCTGTCCGCGAGTTGGCGACGAGCTTTCTGAGAAAGGGAATCGCGCAGTCGCGATCCACTTGTGTCTAGTTATGTTTTGTGCGTGACTGAGCGGGTTCAGCGCTTTAAGGTATGCATCGCACAGTCACGAGGCTTATCAAAGTCGGGTTATGAGCTTGCTAGTGTGCGACAAGCTAAATAGGGGATGCATCACATAGTCACGCAGGCAACTTTCAGGGTTTAGAAGGGTCTACGACCGAGCGACCAAAGGAGCCGTTCAGCTCGTCGCTCAGTCGCTGCTATTTTCAGGTGATCAAAAGGAGCACGTGAGTGTGCGATGAGTTAGAGGAGGAAGGATGTCACGCACTCGCCGATCAAATCAGAGAAAAGAAAAAGAACCTGCGAGGATGCGACAAGCAAAAAAGGAGGGTCATCGCACAGTCGCTAGACAATAAAGATAAGAGGAAGATAGATAACGAGTGAGCGACTAAAAGGAAAAGGTGTATCATCGCACGCTCGCAGTCAAGGGTAAGGTAAGGTTTTCAGGCCCACGAGTTGGTGACCGAGTAAGAAAATAGATGTCATCGCTCACTCGTGCACAAGATGGAAACTGAAGTAAAGGCTGAGCGAGTATGCGACCGAGCAAAATATGCAGTAAGAAAAGGGATGTCGCTCAGTCGCCCAAATCAAAAAGGTTAGTTTTAACAGCCAGTAACTGTGCGATAAAGGAATAGATGAAGAGAAAAATGTATTGGCGCTCAGTCGTCGAGACTCAGGTAGGAGCAGAAAACAGCTCGTGAGCCTGTGACTGAGGAATGAAAGGACAGCATCGCTCACTCCTGCAAAGAACAAAAGCATAACATAGAAGCTGAGCGGGTAGGTGACAGGCAGGAAATGAGAAAAGAAGGTGCTACTTGTCAATTTCTGCTGATTTCTGGGTAAATTATGTATAAGTCTGCGATTTTCATAGAATTTAAAATGTAAACAAAGGGAAGGATCAGATTTTTCAGAGGCAGAAAGATTAGATATTTTCTCAGACGCTGGAAATCAGATATTTTACAGATGAGAGATCAGTTTTGAAAGGTTAGAAGATGCATTTTTGGGACTGCAAAAAAGTTATTGCAATTCAGAGACTTTTGTGCCTCTTCTAGAGGGATAAGACTGCTTCTATGAGGGAGTATTTATGTTGATATTTTTTGGGATGACTTTTAGGGCTTAAACAGTGGCTGGACAGGCCAAATTCGATCCAAAATTTATTACTTTCAGAATGCAGTTGGCTTTGAAAATGCATAAATATGAGTTGAAGACTCATTGTCGCCAGTTCTTCTTCCCTTTGGCTTGCTGTTTTGTAACTTTTTCTAAGTTTTTGACAGAAGCAAAGAGATTTTGTAACCCATTTCAGAGAAATATACAGATTTGTAACACCTTTGACTGTGAAAGATAGCTTATGCCTTCCCTTATTAGTTTGTTATTGTGTACTTAGTGATTGGTAC
>MU226246.1:1870092-1926494 GCA_018584345.1 Thuja plicata
GTGATAAGAGAGCTGGTTGGGTGACTAAAGTGATGGAATATGATGTTGAGATCAAAGTCACCAAATTAATCAGGGGAAAAGGGCTGTGTGAACAGCTTGCTGATGACATAAGCAGCAAAGAAACCAGTGAACATGAAGCTGTCCTAGCTATACAGGATGATGGACAAACCTTTTTAGAGTCTGCCACAAGTTGGATACAGCAAATGACTCATTTTCTACAGACTGGTGAATGTCCACAAGGTTTGGATAAAGCAAAAAGGAGGTATTTTAGACTGCAGTCCATCCCTTATGTTTTATTGAATAATATTCTTTTTAGAAGGGACATCAATGGCGTCCTCTTAAGATGTGTTGAGGCTGATCATGTAGACAAATTGTTGCACAAATTCCACAATGGGTCAGCTGGAGGTCACTTCTCACCTAGAGAAACAGCCCTTAAGGCGTTGAAAGGTGGCTATTATTGGCCCAATCTATTCAAAGACGCACACCTATGGGTTAGGAGATGTAAGGAGTGCGCACTATTTGCTGGTAAACAGAAGTTGGCAGCCTTACCCTTATAGCCAATACAGGTTGAACAACCCTTTATGAAATGGGGTTTGGATTTTATTGGGGTAATAAACCCACTGTCCAGTGCTGGTCACAAATGGGTGTTAACAGCAACGGACTATTTCACTAAGTGGACCGAGGCGGTGGCGCTTAAGGAGGCTAATGAAACTGCTGTTCTAAACTTCTATGAAGAACTGGTTTTCAGGTTTGGTGTTCCTAAATCCATTATCTCTGATAATGCTTTAGCTTTTATAGGTTTTAAGATTTCTGATTGGGTTGTAAGAAATGGAATTTATTTGAACACATCTTCAAATTACTATCCGCAAGGCAATAGCCAAGTGGAGTCTTCTAATAAGAATCTGATCAGAATCATCAAGAGGACTATGGAAGGTAACCAGAGAGCATGGCATACCCAACTAAAATCAGCCTTGTGGGCTGATCAGATCACTCAGAAAAGATCAATTGGGCAGTCCCCTTTCAAACTGGTTTATGGAAAAGAGGCTCGGTTACCTATCTCACTAGAACTTCCAGCTCTTGACTTGGCAGATCAGCTTGATATGATAGAAGAGGAGCCATTAACTGTAAGGTTGGCACAGCTGGTTGAGCTAGAAGAAGTAAGGACAACAACTTTGAGGACCATTGAGCACAATCAAGCTCAAGTGAAAAGGTCTTTTGACAAAAGGGCATCTCCAAGAGTTTTTCTGGAAGGAGATATAGTGCCGAAATGGGATGAACACAAAAGCAAGCCTGGAAATCATTCCAAATTTGATGCCTTTTAGAGCGGGCCTTATATTGTCTCAGAATGTAAACAGCATAATACTTTTCAGCTTTCAAAGTTGGATGGTAGCATGGAGCGAATCCCAGTCAACAGGATTCATCTTAAGCACTGCTTCTGAGGTAGGATCTAGCCTTGTATATATCGCAGCAGTTTAGTTGTTCAATAGGTGCCTTGGCACAATAGTTTTCTTGCAGTTTTCAGCTTTCCCTAAGTGTTGTCCAGCACAGTTAGTTAGTTTGGTTTCAGTTTTCTAGCTTTCAGGAGGTTTTCAGAAGGGTTCTCAGTCAATCAGAGGTTACAAGTGAAGTGTCATATTTCCCCATCACAATTCATGCATCCATATGCAGTCAGTTCAGAAGGTTTGATCAGTTTTGCAAGTGGATTTCAGGTTTCCAGTATGTCTCCTTAATGACTCTATGCCCAATGGATAGTTCCGGCAGCTGGTCTGATATGCTTAGCAGGAAAGCATCACACAGATGTCGCCAAAGCTGTTTACCGATTTTTGGTACCAAGATCAATCGGGTGGATTTGTTGTATTTTGAATGGATTGAGGTAATTTCTCAGTTCTGGCATATCTGATTCATTGACCTCTGTTCAGTATGTCTACCCACTGTCATGTTTTCAAGGTTTTCCAGTCTACACTTAGCCAAATTTGTAAAAAACCCTGAAAACCCTAGGTCTTGGCAACTCTTTCCCGGGATTTATCGTTCAAATTCTATGTTTTCCGTGCGAAAAAAGGTCAAAATCCCTTTTTGAAGTTACGTCTTAGTCTAATCGCTCTGTCGCGCACTATTTTATATCAATGTTTTAAGTTGCGCGAGTGCGCGACGAGCTGTTCAAATTAGTCATCGCGTAGTCGCGATCTACCCTTGTTAAGTCTTTTAAACTGCGTGACTGAGTGGGTTTAGCGCTTTAAAGTATGTATCGCATAGTCGCGAGGCCTTAGGAAAGTTGGGTTTAGGGTCTGCGAGTCAGCGACCAGTTAAAATTAGATGCGTCACTCAGTCGCTGTTAAGTCATGCTGCTTTTACCCTGCTTTGCGACTGAGTGAGTCATGTAGAAAATCAAGTAGTCACACACCCGCTTAGTTTTTTATGTCAATGCTTTAAGTCCCACGAGTGCGCGACGAGGTCAAGTCATAGTGGTCACCCAGTCACTTATGTTTTAACCCGTTTGTCTTTTGCAGAGCGAGTTGGCGATGAGCTAAAAAAGGAACTCGTCGCGCAGTCGCGTCGGTATTTCTAAAGTGTCTTTAAGTTGCGCGAATGCGCGACGAGTTGCCCAGTAGAGATCATCGCACAATCGCGAACTGTTTATGTCTATTTCTGATCTGTCCGCGAGTTGGCGACGAGCTGTCCGAGAAAGGGAATCACGCAGTCGCAATCCACTTGTGTCTAGTTATGTTTTGTGCGCGACTGAGTGGGTTCAGCGCTTTAAGGTATGCATCGCGCAGTCGCGAGGCCTTATCAAAGTCGGGTTATGAGCTTGCGAGTGTGCGACGAGCTAAATAGGGGATGCATCGCATAGTTGCACAGGCAGCTTTCAGGGTTTAGAAGGGTCTGCGACCGAGCGACCAAAGGAGTCGTTCAGCTCATCGCTCAGTCGCTGTTATTTTCAGGTGATCAAAAGGAGCACACGAGTGTGCGACGAGTTAGAGGAGGAAGGATGTCACGCACTCGCCGATCAACTCAGAGAAAAGAAAAAGAACCTGTGAGGATGCAACGAGAAAAAAAGGAGGGTCATTGCACAGTCGCTAGACAATAAAGATAAGAGGAAGACAGCTCGTGAGTGAGTGACTGAAAGGAAAAGGTGTATCGTCACACGCTCACAGTCAAGGGTAAGGTAAGGTTTTTAGGCCCGCGAGTTGGCGACCGAGTAAGAAAATGGATGTCATCACTCACTCGCACACAAGATGGAAACTAAAGTAAAGGCTGAGCGAGTATGCGACCGAGCAGAATATGCAGTAAGAAAAGGGATGTCGCTCAGTCGCCAAAATCAAAAAGGTCAGCTTTAATAGCCAGTGACTATGCGATAAAGGAATAGCTAAAGAGCAAAATGCATTGGCGCTCAGTCATCGAGACTTAGGTAGGAGCAGAAAATAGCTCGCGAGCCTGCGACTGAGGAATGAAAGGACAACGTCGCTCACTCGCGCAAAGAACAAAAGCAGAACATAGAAGCTGAGCAGGTAGGCAACAGGCAGGAAATGAGAAAAGAAGGTGCTACTTGTCGATTTCTGCTGATTTCTGGGTAAATTATGTATAAGTCTGCGATTTTCACAGAATTTAAAATGTAAACAAAGGGAAGGATCAGATTTTTCAGAGGCAGAAAGATTAGATATTTTCTCAGACGCTGGAAATCAGATATTTTACAGATGAGAGATCAGTTTTGAAAGGTCAGAAGATGCATTTTTGGGACTGCAGAAAAGTTATTGCAATTCAGAGACTTTTGTGCCTCTTCTAGAGGGATAAGACTGCTTCTATGAGGGAGTATTTATGTTGATATTTTTTGGGATGAATTTTAGGGCTTAAACAGTGGCTGGACAGGCCAAATTTGATCCAGAAGTTATTACTTTCAGAATGCAGTTGGCTTTGAAAATGCATAAATATGAGTTGAAGACTCATTGTCGCCAGTTCTTCTTCCCTTTGGCTTGTTGTTTTGTAACTTTTTCTGAGTTCTTGACATAAGCAAAGAGATTTTGTAACCCATTTCAGAGAAATATATAGATTTGTAACACCTTTGACTGTGAAAGATAGCTTATGCCTTCCCTTATTAGTCTGTTATTGTGTACTCAGTGATTGGTACAGAATTATGTGATGTTCTTTGTCCTTAATTTGTATCACATATCAGTGCCTTTATGCAGTATTTCATGCTTTTTTATAGGTTTTAAGTTGTGCTCAAGTCATATTTTTCCCCAAATTGTGAGAAATCTTTCTCCTTTAAAGGGATTGTCGTTATTGGCCTTCTCATAAATTGATTATGCAGATATTATGATTTAGTGGGGGTTGTGTAAGAAAGCTTAAGTAACTAGTTCATTGTGTGTCAGGTTATTTGTGCATTTCTCAGATATCTTCTGGTGCATCACCTTTTAGGACATAGTTTTATTTTCTGTTCTCCTTCTATCTCTTTTCTCCATCAAAGGAATCAGTTTCAGGAAGTGTAGAGTGATTTACCAGATAGGAAGCCGGCCTAGGACCCGGAGATTCATTTCAGCCATAGGTTACCCACAACCTTGGAATGTTTCCATGTTTCTCCAAAAGGTTGAGTTCTTGCAAGCTTAACAGGGTGCAATTTTTGTAGATAACACCAAGAGTGGGAAATGAGAATGTTCATTAAGATATCCAAGTCAATGTGAATCATCTAAGAAATTTCCTCTCAAGTCCATACCAAGTGAATTCTCCTCAATCTTCCTACCAAATGCATCAACTGTCTTAACACATATCTCTAATCACAAGAGAAAACTAGCATAACTTATATCTCTAATTATCCGGGAGTACCTATAACCAACCAATCCATGCCAAACTCCAATTGCAAAAAAGCACCATCATGAAGTATCAAGAAAATGATCACGTACTCAATACAAAGAGAACTGAACCAAGATTAGTGTCAAAGCTCCAAATATAAATGGGGAACATAAACATAACAACATGATTTTACCACCTCCCCCTAGGAGATAACATGATCCATATGAACATATAAAATATCACTCCAAAACTCTAAGCATGCAATCAAGAGTGTACCATGACATAATAATAAAGCATCCTATCAAACAATGATAATATATCAAATGAAAGGATAAACCATCCTATCAAACAAGGATAATATATCAAATGAAAGAATAAACCACACCTCAAACAAGGATCCCTTGAATCCTCCAAGATGTCAACATCTCCACTCACCATGAAGATAACCATCTCCTAGTAGTGAACCAACAAATACAAAAGGCCCTTCTAAAAAAATAAGATATAAGGAATCCTCCAAAATTTGTAACACTAAAGACCATATACCATCCAATAGTGAGTCTACATCACTATCAACAACTCTTACTGAACTATGATATTGAGTCACACACAACATCATAATATCAATTTCCTAAACAAAGATCCTCTAGGTCTACACACACACACAACTAATTTATGTCAGCAACATCAAGTAAACCAAGATATCCAAGCCAAGAAGACACAAAACTACCAAAAAACAATCAAGAACCAATCCTACACCACCACATCGTCACTATAAAAAGCTTCCACTGAAAAAGTATACAAGATATTGATGACATCATGATAAACCATCCTCTAGATGAGAATAAACCAAGGTCCACATAGAATCAAAGAACTCAAAGTGCACATTATGATCTCCCCCCCAAAAAACCAACAATAACCATGATCCTCAACCAACAAGATGACTGACATAACCAATCATAAATCTAATCAAATCATCAACGATCAAAGCACCTGAAAATTCAATCATATCATGGCAAGTCAATAAACACAAGAAACACCTTCGGCATCATGATCACATCCACAAAGAAAGAATCTAAAGTTACCGTGTCCAACCTGTAAGCATCACATAGTCAAGATGATAGATCCTCTACCATGACTGCACCTAGTAACATATATCCTACTCTATATGACTACAAATAAAAAAACAAACCAAAAAAACCATGCCACCAATCTGAATATACATCAACAATAAAAGGTCTATGGGCATAGATAACCCATATCCAAGCCATATATTCAATATATAAGTATAGACCATCTACAACACTGCACAACTTGTAGAGCCAACAATACAACATACATATCCAAACCAAATATTGATAACCATGTCAACATGAGAGTAATCTTATATATAAATGAGTATACAGTGACATAAACTCTAAATCTCCAATATGTAATAATTTCATAAACTCATAATGTCACCATAGTCAAAAGAACTTATAAATAGATATGATCAAACTATTAGCAAACAAATCATATCAAGCTTGATTGAAATTTGAACCAAAAAGTAAAGCCCTAAACAAGATTTCTGTCAACTATTCAAATTCCAATATCCAACTCTATATGCTTAATTTATCACCTCTTAAAGTCATAAAGGTACATCTAACTTCTAACTAACATCTCACTGCCCCCAATAAGAAAATCTAGAAAAATAAATCACACCAAATATTAGTACTTCGAGTCACCTCTCCAATGACTATAAGAAGTTGAAAAACTAACATAAGCCCAAGATACACTTTGTGGAATAAAAATAGACCATTAGACCATATTTAAAATTATGGATTCTAAAAATATTCCCCGTTATGTCACAACAATAATTCTCTAATTTTTAAAAATTTAACATTTAATATTGGCTTCCTTCCAAATATTAAACTTGGCATACAAAAATATATTGAGCGTTATAAACATTTAGAAAATGTTGAAAAATATCCAATAAGTTTAATCAAGCATTAAAAATGATTTAAGGAGGATCTATAAAAAAATGCTTTTAGGAGGAATTTATTTTTAAAATTTTATTTTATTTATATCCCCCACAAGGGTTTGTGGTCCCACTACATGGTACCAGGGTACAATTAGCAACGAGAGCTACTACCAAACACTACTAGCATAACCCAATACCATGGGCGCTTGCAAGTAATAGGCCCGCAATTTCTTAGTTTGTAGGTAGCTTTACAGACACGGTGGCTAAGGGGTCTACACCCCCTCCCCCCACCCCCACCATATTAACTTTTTTAATTATTTTTCTATTTAAAAAAATCAATTAAAGCGTGATAGGGTTTTTTGTGCCTATAGGGTAAAAATAATAATTTAATTTTTTGACAATGACTATGTAGCTCATACAGTCGTATAGTCATGCTAGGAAAAAAAATCTACTTCTCAAACCACTATCTTCAAACTATGGCATTTTTATATCAAAATTTATCTCCTAGCCTCCCTGAACACAAACATGGGGTTGGTTTTCTCCCATGGAGTAAACTATAAAACCTCACCCCCAAAATCCCCATAAAATGCACATCATGGAATCCCATTTGAAACAATTTTTCCAAAATTTGATCTGCAAAAAAACCCAAAATTCTACAACTCCAAAACCTGCAATAGACCCTCATATCTTGCATTGTATTATCATTCTTTCATGCATGATGTAGATTAAAATCCTAGGGTTATAACACCAAAACCATGGCTCTAAAACCACTTGTAAGAAAACTTCCAGCCAAACATATGGCAATTTCCACATAACCTATATCATAAATTTATCAAACAAGTACTTAAAATCTACAAGCAAGAGAATAAACAGCATACTCAAAAAACTTGTGAAATAAGATATACCCTGGGAAAAACCTTATGAGGGAAAAACCCATCCTCCAAATGCATCCATCATACATATATTATTAAACAATGTAACATTACAATACATTTGTGAAAGCCTTTGAAACCCCACCCATCAACAAGCATTCCATGTAAACATGAAGGTCACCACACATCCTATGCCATGCTTCCAACCTTCACAAGTGATAGTTGGATACCACCATATAACTACCCTTGTGGTTCCTTTTATTGAAACAGGCTCCCATAGAACCATCAAGTGGTATTACATAAACTATGTGCTAATACCTTTTGCTACCTAATTCCTTGAACCCACACTTAATAATGGGTACTTTATTAATTTTCTTTCCCCAATATTAACTAATTATAAGAATTATAATATTACAATGTTTCATTACAAAATCAAGTGGCCCCAAGAATATTCCATATGAATCTCTACATCTTGCACATCCATCTAAGTGTTCTTAGGTGCAACATTACATAATAAATTAAATACTACAATTATAAACATTATTATGCAAGGTATACAACACTCATTTTCCCAATATTAGAACTAAAAAGGAAGTGTGGGAGAAAATCTACAATATTTATGAAGGTGATGATAATGACAAGAAGGAAAATCCTGAGACCCATTGTGGGATATTTTAAGGTCTAAATATGGAGGAATAAAAGTTTGATTCAAAAGTCTACAATTGAAGAAGCCAAAAATTTGAATAGTCTAACTATGGATGAGTTATGTGGGACATTAATCGTATATGAAATGAGAATTGTAAATGAGAAATATTTTACAAAGGAGGCAATCATCAAGGGAATTGTGGAGAAACAAGGTTCAGATGTCAATGAAGATCTAGATCTATAAGAAGAAAATATTGTGAGGAAACTAAAATAGGTTCAACAAGTATAAAGTAAACTTACCATTCATATATCAACTGTAGTAATATTGGTCACATTATGTCAAATTTCAAATGGAAGACTGGCAACAAGATAAAGAATGAATTGTATGTTGAAAAAGAAGGGTAATCATCTTAACAACACAAGGCAAAAATTTCAGATGTAAAATAAAAATTCTCTAGTCATGGCAATGGAAAACCTAAGAAAAGATGTAAAAAGTATGTACTCAAAAAATAAAGGAGAAGATACTAAGGTGTACTTTTAATAGATTCAACATGCTTCCTTACAATGAGATCAAGAATCTGAAGAAAGGGATAGTGAAACAATGGCTACATATCTCATAAAGCTTCAAAATCAAAGAAATATGAAAGATGAAAATCATGGAATTGAAAGTAAAAGTAGAATCAAAACATAAAATTTATGTCACAACAAAAAGTATAAATATGTAGGAAAATAACTTTGAAAGAATAGAGGAAAAATTGGTATCCTTAAGAAACGATTTAGAGAAATCAAACAGTTGGATGAGTAGAAATGTAAGGCTCGGAAAAAGTACTAGGATTTTAGAACTAGAGATTATTTGTAGTCAAAAGGCATTACATGTCAAGAATGGTATTAAATTCAATGAAAACCCTTTCATTAAGGCTATTGAGATCCCAATGAAGAAGATGCATAAGATCCAAATGACCATAGTTCTAAAAGTTTAGGATCAAATCAACACAAAGTGATGAGAGACTACAAGAAGGAGGATGAAGGGTTCAATCATGTTCACATACAATGAAATATATATGGAAGAAAAAATCCAATAGGACCGATACACAATACAAGGTTTAATAAATCTTTCTCTTGTTGCTATTTTAATCTCAATCATTATGGTCATAAGGTGGTAGATTATAGAAGGTGTCTCCAAATAAGCAATAATATAGTGAGAAAAATAGGTTTTCCCCTTTAGTTGATTTCAATATTGTATGTCATAATTCCAACAACTTTGGACACATTACAATACATTGCAGAAGAACTATGGTGAATGCATTTAAATCAAATAAGTACAAAAACACCTTTATTGTTCAAATGAATAAACCGTCCAGAAAATAGAAAATAAAGAAAGAAGAACAAAACTTGAAAAGGTTAGTAACTTCTTATATTGATTTTCATGTTATAACTTAGATGGGGAATGGATTTGGAGATAAATAAAATAATGATACACTTAGCATTGAAGAAAGTGACGCCATAAAAGAAGTTTCAAGTAAGGCAATAACAAATGGTTTCAACACTAAAGGTAATGACTGATACCAAGGAAATTGAATGCCTACTCGGTAAAAGAGATGAATGTTGACCTTGGTACAAAATGGAAGAATATGATAACACATTTGAGTTCTTTAGGTAGAATATGAGAAAGGGGGTTCCCTCTTATGTGATTTTGTTATGTGAGCATAAGTTCAGGGAGAGTATCAACACCCTTTTGAAAGAAGGCTTGGTGGTATTGTGATGAAGTGCAAGATGTTTTAGTGCATGGATCATCTCATTCAAGGGGAGAGGAAATCTCAATTTCAAAGGAAGAATAAAAGTGGCCCTTTTCCATTGATTTCAAAAGGAGAGAGAAAAAAACCAAAATGATTATGAAAAAACTTATTCAAGGAATATTATTATTTGGGAATAATTGTGTTTGATGGTTTTCTATCAACGGAAATGGGGTAGATTATTGGATATAGACTCTATTTTTAATTGAGGGGCTTTATATGATAAACTTTTCCTTTAATATTATCTTCTTTTATATTGATATATGAAACTTCTTCATCTATAATATCATATGTTGTTGGTTGTACAAGAGGTGACACAAATTATACTCCGTCCATGCTTGCCTCATTTATTCTTTCAAGTTTGTCTTGAGCATTAATTTTTTGGAATTTGTTCATAAGTGAGTTATTGGGTAAATCTAAAACAAACTTACAAGGGTTTCACAAGAGAGAGAAATTAAATCCGCCAAGGAGAGTAATAAATACCAACAAACAACAAGAAGATAATTGGTAAGAAGGGTATCTCAAATCTAAACCCAAGGTAGAACCCTTTAGTGTTGGGACACTTCACTTGTTGGAAATAATGGAATGGTGTACTGAGAGGGGAGGGGTGAATCAGTAACCTTAAAACTTTTATCAATTAACCTTTATCCTTTTGTAATCAATACATTGTATTACCATTCATAACTGCTATTCTATCTTTGTGTATGTAGCATCAATTCATAAACTAATTAGCATGTAAAAAGTTCATAGAAACATTCATGAAATGTATAGACACATGAAACAAGATTTGGTAATGCAGAAAACCCCTATTAGAAGGTAAAAAATATGGTGGGGATGAAACCCACAAAGATTCACTATCTGCAGAATGGAAGGGGCCGGTTAAGGCTTATAATTTGATCATTTCTGATGATCTACCCTGTTAGGAGTATTATGTGGAGACTGTTTAAGGTCTACTCTATTAAGATCTTTAGTAACATTGTTTAGTGTGCACTCGGTTAAGAGATTTATAAAGGATTGTTAAATCCACCTTTCTTGACAGGATTTCTTCTATTTGCTACGCTTGTTAGAAGTAGACAAAAATATTCAGTGACCTGAGTGTATGCAATCTACAATTGTTGATTTACAGATACATTAAATTCACATGTACAATGTATCACCTAATGTGATTGATTAATACCTTTGTTTCTCGATAGCCTTGAATCTAGTTCTTGATAACCTAATTCATCTTTTTCTATTCTTGCTTGAAACTATTAGTTCGATCCATAGATGTGCTCCTTGGCTACTATCATCCTCACATCCATTATGAAATGAATGATTACACATCTATTTATACAATAGATTGACCTAATTAAGTTTCATGTATTACAAAGATAACTCTATGATCGAAGGTTTACAACTTGACCTTGATCTCCTAGTTTTCATGTTTTCAATCAATTAGACTGATTCAAAAAATTAAAATTACATATTTTTTCCCTCAAGAAATGGTTTAAATCAAATCAAAATGCTAAATGTAAAACATAAGTGTTTTATCTGATGTGGAAGTCAAATCCACATTTCTTAGGATTTAACTGACTTTCGGTGACTGATGCTCAGGTTGCTTTGTTGTCAATCTGTCAGTGTTCCTTCTGTGAACTGTCCATTGGGTTCCCTTTCTCTGCTAGTTTCCTCTATTTCTGCTCAGTTGGTTTACATTTCAACATTTTTGGGTTGAACTATGCAAACTGTGTTAGGTTTCTCTTGTGATCTATCTTGTTGGGTTTCTCTTGAACTTAACACATTTGGTGACCTTTGTTATATGTACTTTCAGTTTGTACTAAAATCCTTTCTTTTAGTGTAGGTGTTACCGATGGTTCAAAAACTATTTTCCCTTTGCATACTAATGGAAAAATGTGTCATCAATCTCCCCCTTTGACATTAGTATCAAAAACTGATATGTGCAAGATACTAAAATATGTAGTATGTACACCATGTATTTACCTTGTCATTTATGAATCCCCCTATGTATATGTCGGTATAGTATATGTATATACATGTACACTTTCCTTTATACTATACTCCCTTTTCACCTTATCTTCATTATTTTCCCTTTGTAACATATCATTCTGCCCCTTTTTACTACTGTACCTATCATTTTCCCCCTTTTATGAGAGTAAGGGCAGAGGTGTATACTTACAACTTATCAAAAATATGGGAATGGCAATTATGTAGGTCTTCCATCTATTTCTCCCATTTCTCCTTTAGGTTTTCAAGATCCATTTTCTCCAGTGTGATTCAGGCATGCATATCATAGATGTTGTCTGCTACAAACATCTCTGGAGTGACAATTAACTGTCTTTCTAAAGTCATGTGTTGTTGCAGAAGTGTGAGATTTGGTAGCATTAGAGCTTGTAGCTCGGTAACCTCATCTCTAAACTTGGTTTCTACCTCTATAATTTCCTATCTCAACCTTCTAGATTTCATAATCTTTTCCAAATGCATCTTGATTGCATTGTCATTTGTGGTTAGACTATGTGCACTTGTATTTAGATCATAATCTATTTGTGCAATCTTATCACTATTTTCCTTAGTAAATTTATATAAAGTGAAAAACCTTTGTATTAAGGAAATAGCTTCAGAAATTATTGGATTTAAGTCATTTGCAAGTTCTGAGAGCTTTACCTTGTTCTCTGCCACTTCTTGGCTGATCTTTTCTGTCAAATTGTTTTCATATTTTTATTCTACTTGTTCTTTAATTGTTAGTTCTACATCCACATTCTGAGATGTGATGGCCTTGGTTAGAAAGGAAATTTGATCAAGGATGGGGGCATCTTGATCAACATCTATGTTAGCCACCATTTGTGTCAATATATCCCTTGTAGTTTCTAACACTAGGGATTCTTTGTGCTCCTTCCTTAGCTTTGCTTGCATGGCTTTCCTTTGAAATATTTCTCCATACTATTGGAGAGATTCAAAATCCAATGTAGAAGGATCACACTTCGGTATCTCAATGATTTCATCAAGTGTTACCTACTGATTTTTCTTCTTGGTCCTCTTCGTCTTCTTCTTGTGGGATGCACCTGAATGTAGTACCAAAACAAGATCCTTTTCTTGGTCAGATGTGCTTGATGAAGGCTTTTGTGGTGTTTTGTCTTTTGCCTGCTCCTTGGTATCTTCCTGTCGGTTGGGAGTGGACGTCTCCACATCAACCTTTGTTTAATCTGCAGCATCTCCTTCGGTATCCTTAGGAGTATCATCTTCTTTCTTCTCTTCTTCACCTTTTTCTTTCTGCCCTTCATTTGTTTTTTGTTGTGCTCCATCTATGACATTTTGGTCATCATTTGTATCTTTCTATTCATCATTAACCTTATCCTTGGGTATGCTTGCATCAGGCATGGGTGAGTTTTCCTTTTGTGAGATTATGTTAATAGCTTGTATTAACAGTGGCATTTGGCCTGGTATATTTACCTATGCAGCATTTGTAGTTATGTCATGTTTGTCAGTTTGGGCTGGGTCAACAGTAACATCTTCATCTTTATGTACCTCATCTGCAGGATCTCCTCCGATAATATCAATGATAGTATTATTGGGCCATGTTTCATTTGCAGTGTCCATATCCTTGTTATCTTTTGTGTTCAATGCTTCATCATTAACATCCTCACCAGTTATAAGAATATGTGCGGGCTCGGTTTATCCTAATTTTCTTCATTGTGTGGCTTGTCGATGAGTGCCATTTGTGGCTCGGGACTTGTGTCCTTTTTGGGCACATCAAGTATCTTTCTCCATTCATCCTCACTCTTCTTTTCTAGCTCAATTAGATGTCCATTTAGCACTTGGTAGGCTCTTAACTTTGGTGATAACCTGTTGGAATGTTTCTTTGTCATTTCTTTAATCTCTTCCATCTTAGATTTAGGTGGCATGACTGAAACTAGGGCTCTTTCCCTTATTTGTTTCTCTTCCTTTAGAGCACATGTCCACCTAGTTGAGAGTCTAGAAGTTCTTTAGGCATTTTTTCTTCAAACTGTATTGGAACATATTTGAATATGCTCATCATTGTGATAATTGCCTCCTCTATCTTATTTTGATCCTTAGGATCCAATGTTAGCCATTTCCTAATCTTAGGATCTGTGATTGAACTTGACTTGATGGTAGTTGCACATACCTCATCAATTGTAGAAGGAAGTGTGTTCTTGAAAGATTTTTCATTTTTCGGTGTCCTCTATGTCTTCCTTAGTTCTGATGAACTTTCTTCTTTTTGTCAGGGCCTTTTTCCCGGTTTGAGGCTTTCTTTTATAGGTCCTCACTTGACCTTTCTTGATCGGTGAAGGACTTGTGTCCTTTGTTGTCTGACTTCTGGTCCTAGATGCATCAATAGTCCTAGGCTTCTTTGGGGGTGGTGCATCAAACTCTGTGGATTCTGAGTCACTCACCTTATCAACTTCACCGTCAGGTGACTGACTCTCAGTTTATTCTATCTTTTATGTTTCCTCTTCATTTACCAATAGCTTTTTCTTCAAACTCTTAACCATTTTATCTTTCTTTCTATCAATTTTCTTCACAACTAAGCCATTTTTTATCCTTTCCTTGGCTTCCTCATAAGGTCCAAACTTAGGTTGTGAATTGTCCAATGGTTCATTTATCAATTCTTCAATGACATTGGTTACTTGATCTATGTTGATTTCATAGTCAAGTGGTGCCAACCATGCTATCCTTGGTACAACTAGCTTGATATAGGTGTAATCAATGTCTACCATAAAACAAATGTTAGTCTTGTACTTTTCTACCATTTTTTCTGGTATCCTCATCCTCTTCTACATTCTTTCTTTGAATCTAGTGAAGTATTCATCCATGACTGATTCAAAATTATCTCCTAGTGATTTGATGAATTGACTAATCTGTGTGGTCATTGGTTGGGTAGTGTCCCATTTGACATTACCAATAGATGGGAAGGATTATTGAAAATAGAAAAATATGTACATAATGAGTGAACCAAAATTACATGAGTTAGACTTTGCAGTCCTGATTGCCCTCATGTTCTCATGTAATTGTCGTAGTAGAAGTTTTGATAAATCTAGCTGCAATCCCTTATTAACAATTTTGTGTGATGTATCCACTGCTCTAGATGCAATATTGTTCATCCTTCTAGCCTAAAATAATTTGTATCCTAAGACACATGCTCCAAATTTCATTTCATCATCAGTGATGGTGGATACCTTTAATCCTCTTTCATCCCATGTTGCTCCTGTGTTCTTTTCAATGTTAGTGCGAGGAGGGTGCTTTAGTGCCTTTTCCTTGTTGGTTATAGGATAACCGGTAATAGCATGTATAACATCACTGGTTATCAGTTTTGGCTCATCCAGCCATATATTTTGGTCATGCACTATGCTCAGTACTAACCAAATCCATTCGGTCTTGAATTCCTTCAAGAATAATAGGGCATATGTGAGTCCTTTCACTTCAATGTGCTTATGTTCTTATTTGATTGTTACATCATCTTTGCAATGATTTTTGTAAGATTTATCAACCTTAAGGTCTCCTATTTCTACAATCCTGCAGTGAATATACACTTGGACATCCTCAACGAGAAAAACCCTAGCTGGTTTTCTTGATTAGCTTAACCTTTTTCTCCTTTGCATTCTTGATCTTGGAGGTTCGTGAAGTTGTTGCCATCATTTCATAAATTAGGTCTTTTTCCCATAACAGAAAAAAGAGCTTCTGGTGAATGATGTTACTTACTTCAACCTTCTGTGAATGCTGGGAATCTTTCTAAGTGCTATGAACAGGGTTGAAGTCACTCTGTAATCTGGTCGCTTCATGCTCTAGTTTCTCTCTGCTTCTTCGCTCAAATCTCTTTGTGAATAATGAGTTCTCTCATCAACTATTTATAGACTTTTTTCCCTAAGTCATGTCAGAAATGCTCACCCACTTCTCGGTGTTTGAAGATGGAGTGTCAAGTAGCGTACACACTTCATTCTTGGTGAGAACATGATGATCGGGCTAGGTGTCAACTTATTTGACTATTTACCAATGGATCTCAGTATATGGCGAAGACAACATTGTCTTTTTACATGATTACCAACGAAGCTCAATTTACACTAGCGACTTAGCTTTTTATGTGTTAACCGATGATGCTCGGTAAGTATAGAAAACTTATCTTTGTATGTACACCGATGATTTTTGGTAAGCATTGACCGATGAGATTGAATTCATAGAATCATAACAAGTAATACCATAGTGCATCTTTAATCATGCTAGTTTGGCATTTCATCAATGTATAATAGAACTGATGCAAAATATAACTTGGTATAATGCAGTTCCATACTTACTTTTTCTTCTTAGGTGGGGGTGTTGATGTCACCAAATCCATTGGATAAGGTGTCACCATTTGTATTGCTTGGTCCAGCTTCATCAGTGTTTGTAGCTTTCCTCCACATTTTGTTTCTCATCTTCCTAATGTCTTCAATGGTGTTTCCATTGGCAAAGGTGTTGGTCTTTGTCACTCGATCTCTACAGTCCTTTCTTAGATGACCAAATTTATGACAGTGTAAACATGCCATTCCATGGTTAGTCTAGCTCCTAGACTTTCTCATCCATTGTCTTATGCAGTTTTTAGCTATGTGTCCAAATCTTCCACATGCTATGCAGCTTTCCCATGTTTTGTAATCCCAAACATATGAGTTACCGACTATTTTCAATTGATAAGATGTTTCTTGATCTTTAGGCTTCCATGCTTTCTTTTACTTCTTCCTGCATTCAAGAGATGTGTGCCCATGCATTTTACAAGTAGGACAATATTTGTCCATGTAGGTTTCCTTCTTTGGTTGTTTCACCTCATATTTACATTCATAATCTTTATGTCCTTTCTTATTACATTTATAACAAATTCCTATGAATGAAGGTGTAGATTTAGGAATACCTTTTATTTTGATCTTGTAGACATTTGATGTGTGGCCTGGTTTTCCACAATGATTGCATGACTGCCTTCTTGCTCTTGGATTTGTGTAGACATTCTTTGGATCATCTTGGTATGGTGATTCTTCATTTTCAGTATACCCTAGTCTGGTATTGTTGTTGAATCTTCTTTGTCCATATAGAAAATCATCCATCCTTTTGGTGCTTTCTTCAACTCTCTTGATCATGTCATTATGTTGTAGTTGAATTCTCACTTCATGCTTCAGTTTTTCATTTTCTTCTCTTAGCTCACCGATATCTTCTATTCTTTCAGTGAGTTCTATGTTCATTATGTTTGCCTCCTAACTCATAAGAATAATCTGATTGGTGATCTCATGATGATGTTATATAAGTCTTTGTATTTCTGACTCTTTCTCTTGTTGCTTTTCAGTAATCTTCCTCTTGTCATCAATAGCTAGGGTTCTTTCTTGCTCAGCTTGTCTAGCATTGTTCATGACATCAATCTTTCTTACCATCTGTGTCTCTTGACCAATTTGCAGATATTTCACTTGTCCAGCCAGATGTTGATTGATTTCATTCAAACTTGTGATGATTTCTTCAGATGTGTCTAATGCTTTGCTAGTTGCAGATCCTAAAGACTCAAATAGCTCACGCGTCTCCTCTTCATGATAGTCTGTTTCATTACAGTGAGATGCCATAATCTTTCTTTCATCTAGCAACTATCTCATCTTTATTCTAGCTTCTTTATATTGTTCATAGAAGATCTATATCTCTAACTTTTGATTCTCAATACTCTTGTCTAGCTTGTACCTTTCCATTGTATGATATTTTCTCTTAAGTCTTTAAACTTTTCCAATTAAGATATCTAGCTATGATACCAATTTTTGGAAATAATGGAATGGTGTACTGAGAGGGGAGGGGTGAATCAGTACCCTCAAAATTTGTATCAATTAACCTTTATACTTTTATAATAAATACATTGTATTACCATTCATATCTTCTATTCTATCTTTGTGTATGTAACATCAATTCATAAACTAATTAGCATATAAAACATTCATAGAAACATTCATGAAATGTATAGACACATGACACAAGATTTGGTAATGCAGAAAACCCTTGTTAGAAGGTAAAAATTGCGATGGGGATGAAACCCACAAAGCTTCACTATTTGTAGAATGGAAGGGGCTAATTAAGGCTTACAATTTGATCACTTCTGATGATCTACCCTGTTAGGAGTATTATGTGGAGACTGGTTAAGGTCTACTCTGTTAAGAGCTTTAGCAACACTATTTAGTGTGCACTCGATTAAGAGATTTACAAAGGATTGTTAAATCCACCTTTCTTGAAAGGATTTCTTCTATTTTCTACACTTGTTAGAATGTAGACAAAAATATTCAATGACCTAAGTGTATGCAATCTACAATTTCTGATTTACAGATCCATTAAATTCACATGTACAATGTATCACCTAATGTGATTGATTAATACCTCTATTGCTCGGTAGCCTTGAATCTAGTTCTTGATAACCAAATTCATCTTTTGTTGTTCTTTCTTGAAACTCTTAGTCTGATCCATAAATGTACTCCTTGGCTACTATCATCCTCACATCCATTATGAAATGAATGATTACACATCTATTTATGCAATAGATTGACCTAATTAAGTTTTACATATTACAAAGATAACTCTATGATCAAAGGTTTACAACTTGACCTTGATCTCCTACTTTGCATGTTTTCAATCAGTTAGACTGATTAAAACAATTACAATTACATTGCTTGTCCCTCAAGAAATGGTTTTAAATCAAATCAAAATACTAAAAATAAAACATAAGTGTTTTATCTTACGTGGAAGTCAGATCCACATTTCTCAAGATTTAACTGAATTTTGGTGACTGATGCTCGGGTTTCTCTGTTGTTAGTCTATCAGTGTTCCTTTTGTGAACTGTCCATTGGGTTCCCTTGCTCTGTCAGGTTCCTCTATTTCTGCTCAGTCGGTTTACATTTCAACATTTTTGGGTTAAACTATGTAAACTGTGTCGGGTTTCTCTTGTGATCTATCTTGTCGGGTTTCTCTTGAACTTAACAATTTCGGTGAGCTTTGTTGTCTATACTTTCGGTTTGTAATGAAAGCCTGTCTTTCGGTGTAGGTGTTACCGATGGTTCAAAAACTATTTTCCCTTTGCATACTAATGGCAAAATTTGTCATCATCGCTATTATAAGATCCTAGAGGTAGGGTATACAAATTGATGGTAGTGGTGAATTTTTTATTCAACCTACCAACCAAGTTTTAGATTATACATTTAGTGACATCTACTAACATCACCAACCATCTAGAGGCCCCCAACCCAAAATTTAACAAAACCTATAAACAAAATCTCAAATATGAGCATATTTTCCATATTGATAATAATGTGCAATGGTATTTGGATGCATATGACAATTGATGAATTATATTTAAATAATCTATTTTCTAGATAAATAGTGACATTACATTGTTTACTAAGAAGTATTGTTTATTGAGTCAATATTGAATTAAAGACTCATTTGGTGAAACAAAGAACTAAATAAAATTCAAGTCATATTTATAAGGTTCAGATATATGATCTCAGTTTCTCCTAGCCACTAGAAAGTGAGCAACTCACTTCAAAATTTACCTAGGGTGTAAGAGAAATTATTTTAGTTTATTTATTTCTTTGAAGGTTTTTACTTTCATTTAATTCTATAGCAATTTGAATCATGGATCCCACCACAATTCACTACACTCACACATCTTACCTTGTAGTTGGAAGAATACTCCACACTTTGATTCTAGACAATGTTGCATGAGATTTCCATAAGTTTCTAAGCGTTATAATCATGTACTTTAGTCTTGGACCTATTGTCAAGCATAGAAGGTCAAATCTCAAATTTTTATTTTTTGTTTGTAGAATCTTCTTGAATGATGTAATGAAAAAGGAACACATTTGCTTTCTCACTAGACCTAGAGAGCATATAAAATTGATCTCATCAATATTCATCGATCCATAATTATTTTATTTAGTCAAGAAGTTTTTTTCACACATTAAGTTAGCAAAGAGATATATGTACAACTATCTCACATATATAGATAACCAAAAAATTTACATTAAGTGTTGTAGAGAACACTATTTTATATATAAGCTGCATACAAATCATAATAGTACATTAATGGTTCATAGAAGAACCCCTACCTATTAATGCAAATTATGCCCACTTAGAAATATATCCTTGACATCTATGATGTTTGATGCCCAGTGCATATAAAAAGGGTTTTGAGGTATATCCAAGGTCGGGGTTCAGGTTACTTTACCAATCTCCTTTTTTTACTATCAAAATTGAATTCCTCAACACTAAACTCTAAAATTTGGTGACCAAGTTATAAATTTGTAGTATTTTTGAAGATTAGTGTACATGGGATCCCGATGGTGAGTTCCCCAAAAATACAGAAAATGTAAATCTTATGTCTATTGTTCGATGGTCAATCAATTTTTTTAAGTCCCTTTGTTAGGGATCACAGGTCAGATATCCCAAACTTATGTTTCACAAACCTTTTGACATAATGAAAGGCTTATCCATGAAGTTTTATGTTTGATGAAACATCTAAATTGAACCCCCTTGTCAACGATCAGGGGTCAAAGTTTCATTGTTTGTTTTTTATCAGGATTAATGTTTAAAGTTAAAGTACATATCTAACATTCAATGTTTGTCTAACTTATTTTTTAAAATATTTCATTGTTGATCAGGGATTGGGGGTTAGGCACCCCTTACATCAATTTTCCCAACAAAATTTTAAATTTCAAAACCTTAAATTTAAGTCTCAAGGTTATTTTACTTATGTGTTCTTGTTTATAAACTTTCTTCAACCCTAATTTGGCATTTAAATGAGTATTTACTTGGATCATACAATCTTAATTCAAAAATTAGGATTCTTAGGAAAAAACCCAAGGATAAATCTCATGCCAAAATGTGGGGCACACTTGGGGTAAGAGTGACGACTAAGTAGATACAAAGGCACTCCAACAACTATCTATTCCCAAGGAAGGACATGGTTTGAGCTTAAGGTTTTTGTAGGAAGAAAAGAAAGGGACAAAGTGAGAGAAACAATACAAAAGTGTTGAAGAATACTAAGTCAAACTTGACACAAACACAAAACAACAAACAAAAAATAGAGAGAAATGGGGTAAGAAATGGAAAACCTATCAAAAATTGGAAAATAAAACTAAGAATACCGACAAGAAAGGTGTTGGAAGCTACAATTGAAACAATTTTTATGTTGACATTGATGTCAAACCTTAACTGGTAAGACAGTTGCTATCTTGTAAAGTACCAAATCAATTGATTGATGAAGAAGATTTGAAAAGATGGGATAACAAGAAGACCAAGTGAAATGGTTGAGTTATGTGAAAATACAATGGGTACTTGATGAGATTGCATGTTGGTAAGGTAATATGTTGTTTATATTTAACACCAAGTGAAGTTTGGATGACTACAAGCTTAGTCTTGGCCGATTAACAGAGAAGAAGATTAAGAAACTTATGTATGTGTTGAGTGATGCGAGTGTTGACCGAGCGCCAGTACATGCTGAGAAAATTAAGTGTCGACCGAGCATCAATATTTATTGAGCATCAGTAAATTACCAGTTATCCAATGATGACCAAGCAGAAGAACACAATGATGATCGAGTGTCAGTATTTTGATAGTTTGATTAAGATTTGAGATCCCAACCAACATAGTTGATTTCTTGGGATATGTGAAGTGTATTTAAGATAAGGATGATTGTTGTGGAGAATTAAATGAACATTTAATACATGTTTAACTATATTTATGTATGGATTCAAGAAGGGGTTTTAGGATGTATTCTACAAGCTAGAATAAAAAATGAAATGTTGGAAGGATTCGTTGGATCTGACCAAAACCCTATGATCTATGGTGATGATTTAAGAAAAAAAGGTCTAGCTACCTAATCAAAGAGGTATAAGATTAACCTATTTGGAGGTAATGTGTGTATGAGGTCGATTCAATTGATTGGAAAATGTAAGAAGAAGGCTAATAAGAGAAGAGAAGGACTGCACAGTGGTGATTTCTTGACAGATTTCAAAGCAGATCTGAGTTTGAGATGACAATGGAGGTCAGTCAATGAATTAGCATTTGAGTGAAATTGGATATGTATTTGCAAAGGGAGTTGTATGTTTCAGATCACAATTACTGTTACTTTCTAACCATTTTATCAGTCAAAATCCTTTTAACCAAGGTTGACCTAACAATCATATTCTAGATCCTTTAATCAAGGTGACATTATAATGGAATGGTCTAAGCCCTCTAACAAGGCTCAGTTTTAACTAGGTGATTAAATCCTTTAACAAGGTCACATTTTTTTTTTTTCAATTTGATTTCTGGATTTGATTGTGTGTAGTTTTTAGCATCAACATTTCGGATCACACTCTGTGATCCATCATCAAGATCAGAGCAAAGGATTTTTACATTCCTTCATGCTCTTTGCTCTCATCCTGATGATGGATCACGGAGTGTGATCTGAAATGTTGATGCTAAAAACTACACACAATCAAATCCAGAAATCAAATTGAAAATTCTTATGGATTGTGGAAATCTGATCGATTTAAGGGTCACATTTAACAATGTGCATTGTAACCTTTAACAGGGTTGGCTCCTCACAGAGCTCATTTCAAAAGAATGAAAAATTGGTAGCATGTTACTGGTGTTTTTTCCCATATTGGTTTTCCATGTTAAATCCCAGTGTCATACTTGTGTGAATGTTATTTGATGTGTTATACTATTAAGAGTTTTATATTTTGCAAGTTGATTGCTTTAGGACAGTGAACTGCAAGTTTATGTTACTAATTTTATGCTATAGAGACCGAGTGGATTACTGAGTGGATCTGAGTTCGTTAAAGTGTTTATAATTTCAATTGGTACATCCAGACCTAGGATAACTGATTCACCCACCCCTCTCAGTTATTCTAAATCATTCTAACAATTGGTATCAGAGTGTCGTAGTGCTTGTAAGGAAAAGTTTGAAGGTACTTGAAGGTAAATATCAAGATGTATAGAAAGGAGGTACTAAGGCTGAACAAAGATAACTTGCCTGCATGTCAAATTTTGATGAGGCTACATCTAGCTGGAATTGGAAAAGCATCAAAATACTATGTGGAACATGATTACATAACAATGCCTACAGTTATGGCAGCTCAACAAATGAAATAAAAACAAGAACACAATCAAGCAATGTTGGAGATTGCATCAACCCTAAGTTATCCTAAATTTGAAGACATAAAAGATGGTAAAATAAATAAGGGACACACTAGCAACTATCTGTGGAGGTGATAAAAATTTACTGAGAGCCAAATCTGAAATCTTGAGAGGTAAGTTTGATGAAATAAGAATGTTAGGCGGTGAAACTATTGTTCAATGATGTAGCCGAGTCAAGGAGGTTGTAAATGCTATTAGAGGAGCTAATGGATCTAATGATGATGATACCATTATTAGAAAGGTACTAAGAACTCTACTTCCTATTTATTCTATTAGAGTATCATATATACAAGAACTAAGATGTGCTCTTGGTAACAACTTAACTTTGGAAGGTCTAGCTGGTAGACTTACTGCTTTTGAGTTATCAAATTTTGATAATTCCACTCCTCGCTGAAGACATTATATTTTACATTAGTATATGCAAGGATAAACATGATAAACACCATCAGTTAATACTACACCAAGAGATAGGGCACAACACTACCCGATGCCAAGGTTACCGATATTGCTAAGTACAAAGCATCCCGACTCAACACTATTCAGTGTTAACCAATGACAAAAAAGAAAAAGGAACTTGATGAAACATTCAAGAGTGGAACTCAATAGATCAAGGGAACCTGATGAATAGTTCAAAGAAGGAACTCCGACAGACTTTCAGTTCACACCGACAATCAGATACCGAGATTCAGTTACATCCCAGAAAAAGTGGATCTGACTTCCACGTCAGATAAATCACTGAAGTTTTATATTTAGCTTCTTCATTTCTTTTTTAATCCATTACTTGAGGGAAAAGCAATGTAATTATTATTGTTTTTATCAGTCTAACTGATTAAAAACATGAAAACTAAAGGATCAAGGTCAAGTTGTATACCTTGGATCTAGAGTTAATATTGTAATGCGTGATTCTAGCATAGGTTAAAGAACTTGTATAAATAGATGCTTAATCAATTGTGAAAATGTTGTTCAATGATGATTGTAGCCTCTGAGAGTATCTAAGGTTCAGACAAGAGAATTCATGTAGAAGCACAGACAAAGACCAAATCAATTTTCAAGAACAAGAACCAAGGCTACCGACAAGCAGGAAAAGGTATTAATCAATCACTATAGGTGATATTCATATATTGTAAGCTTTAATGGATATGTAATTAGAAATTATAGATTGCATACAGTCAGGTCATATATATTGTACACATTCTAACAATTGTAGTACACTTAAGAAATCCTTTCAAGGAAGGTGGATTTAACAATCCTATTGTAAATCTCTTAACCGAGTGCACACTACATCAGTATTGCTAAATCTCTTAACAAAGTAGATCCTAATAGGTCTCCACATTAATACTCCTAACAATGTAGATCATCAGAAGTGATCAAATTGTAAGCCTTAACCATCTCCCTTCCAATCTGCATATAGTGAAGTTTTGTGGGTGTCATCCCCACCACAGTTTTTACTTCCTAACAAGAGTTTTCTGTGATATCATATCTTGTGTTATGTGTCTATTAATTTCATGAATATTACATACAATTAAGTTTAGGAATTAATATTACATGCATAAGAAAGAACATCAAATTTGGTTGGTAATACAATAAAGATTGATTGCTAATGAAGTATGGTGAAAAGTGTTAAAAGTGTTGGAGGTACTAATTCACCCCTCCCCTCTCAGTACTACTTCCCATTAATCCCAACACTTGCAATGTTGATTATGCATTCAAATCACAATTGACTCTTCATAAATCTAAGAAAGGAAAATAATGACATGTGAACAGTGACAGTGACACTTCTAATGAGGATCTTGATGAACTTGAAGCACTTATGGCTAGAAGACTACTGAGAGGAAAAGGAAAACTCAAAGGTGAACTTCCTATAATTTGTTTTTCATGTAACAAAGTTGGCCATATTGTAACAATATGTCCTAACAGCAATGACAAGGATGAAAGAAGAGAAATCAAGTACAAAGACAAAAGGGATGACATAGATTTCAAAATGTATAAGGACTATAAGGACAAAGGTGAGAAATCTTGCTATATTACTGAAGAAGAAACTGACAGCGAATCTGATAAATTTGATGACAATGATATGGAGGTTTTTTATGTTGTTGTGAAAGATGATTATGATGAAGATGAGAAAACTACACTTACTTCATATATGAGTAAAGGTGATAGATGGATAATTGATAGTGGTTTCTCACATTACCTGACTGGTGATAAAAACAAGTTTGAAACCTTAAATCATTTCAATGGTGGTAGTGTTAAGTTTGGTAATGATACACCGTGTCTTGTGAAAGGAAAATGATCAATAAGATAGACTGATAAGATCACATTTAACAATACTTATTGGGTCAAAGGTCTTAAATCTAACTTGTTGAGTGTTGCACAGTTGAACACTTCTAGATACCAAGTTGAATTCCATCACAAAAAGGCTAAAATCTTTTATGCTACTGGTGAACTTATTGGAAGTGGAGAACATAAAAAAGGTAATTTTTTCTATCTAGATCTATCTGATGAGACATGTTTGTTTGCACAATATGATGATGTATGTTTATGACATAAGAGGTTGTGTCATGTGAACTTTGAAAATTTGGTAAACATTAGTAAGATCAAAAGAGTAAGAGGGTTACCAAGATTGAAGAAACCTGATAATCTGATGTGAAGCAATGTCAATTGGGCAAAATGACAAAGTCTAGTTTCAAGAGAAAAACCTACACTTCTGATAATGTTTTGGAATTTGTTCATACTGATCTTTGTGGATCTATTGGTGTGAAAAGCTACCAAGGTGATAAATATTTCATTTTGTTTGTTGATGAATACTCTAGAATGATGACTGTGATGTTTCTCAAAGAAAAATCTGATGCTTTTCAATTGTTTAAGTGGTATTTGGGAAAAGTAGAAAAAGAGACAGGTTAGAGCTTGAGATGTTTGAGATCTGACAGAGGAGGATAGTTTATATCTAATGAGTTCAACTTATTCTACAATGATAGATGAATTAAAAGACATATGTCTTCTCCAAGAACTCACCCACAGAATGACATAGCCGAGAGAAGGAATAGATCAATAATGGATTGTGCTAGAACACTGATGATGAGAAAAATGTTGCACAAAAGTATTGGAGAGAAGTTGTAAGTATAGCAGTCTATACCTTGAACCGAGTACAAGTCAAGAAAGGTATTGAAGTTACACCTTATGAGTTATGGTATGGTTATGCACCTAATGTAAAATACTTTAAAGTTTTTGGAAGCAAATATTATATACTGAAGGATAACAGAAATGGAAAACTTGATGCTAAAAGTGATGAAGGCATATTCCTAGGTTATTGCACTAAGATAAAAGCATGTAAGTGTTTGAATTCTAACACTAACAAAGTTGTGGAAAATGTGAATGTTAGAATTGATGAATATGTAGAAAAGAATGAATGCAAGCAAGGACCTGAATATTACAGATCTTTTGTATACATGAACAAAGGAGAGCCCAACACTTTACCTGAAATAGAAATAGAAGCTACCGAGCAATAGAGTAGTGTTTCTGAGCAACAACAAGAAACTGTTGAGTCACAAAAAGAGGTTGTCAAGTATCAGGAGGCAACTGCCAAGGAATCTAAAGAGGAAGTGGAGACACAAAATGAACCTGAAATGAATTTGCATGATGAATCTGAAGAACAAAAGCAAGAACAAAGGAGATCTAAACCTGTACTATAAAAATATGTAAGAAGACATCATAAACCAGATCAAATCATTGGAGAAAAATATTTTGAGGTCATGACTAGAAGTAAATTGAAAAACCAAACATGTTTACTATGTGAATTTGAGCCCAAATCAATGAAATATGCTTTGGATAATGAAGATTGGATACAAGTCATGAATGAAGAAATTGAACAAATCGAGAAGAATAAAACCTGGACACTAGTACCTAGACCAAAAGACAAGAATGTTATTGGAACCAAGTGGGTATTTAGAAATAAGTTGAATGAGAATGGAGAAGTCATAAGAAACAAGCCTAGACTAGTATTTAAAGGATATGTACAAGAAGAAGGCATTGATTATGATGAGACATTTTCCCCAGTTGCTAGATTGGAAGGAGTTAGGACTCTTCTGGCTTATGCAACTTACAAAGGATTCAAAGTTTATCAGATGTCAAATCAACATTTCTGAATGAAATACTCAAAGAAGAGGTATACATTAAACAAGATGAAGGATTTTTTTTATTCAAGCAAGAGGAATATGGCATGCAAGCTACATAAAGTGTTGTATGGATTGAAGCAAGCCCCCAGAGCATGGTATGAAAGATTACATAGTTACTTAGTCAAGATTGGATTTACAAGAAAAAAATGACAACAGTAATCTGTACGTAAAGACTAAAAAAGGTAAAGGGGTATTGGTAGTTGAAATGTTTTTTGATGATATCATATTTGGAGGACAAGATGCTTTATGCCAAACATTTTCAAATGCGATGCAAATTGAATTTGAGATGTCTATGTTTGGAGAGATCAAACTTTTTGTTGGTTTTCAAGTATATCAGATGAAGAAAGGTATCTACATTACTCAATCTAAATATATTAAGGAGATACTAAAAACCTTTGGCATGGAGAACTCTAGACCTGTAAGTACACCTATGGCTACTGGACAAAAACTATCAAAGTCTGATGAGATAGTTGAAGTCAATCAAACCCTGTATAGATCAATGATTGGGAAGCTACAATATGTTGTCCACAGTAGACCAGATATTGCATTAGCATTTGGGATTGTTGCAAGATTTTTTGCAAATCCTAAAGATAGTCACATGATGGCAGTGAAAATGATACTAAGATATTTGAAAGGAACAAAGGACTATGGGTTATATTACAAGAAGAATGAGAAGTTTGAACTGAAAGTTTATACAACTACAAATTGGGCAGGAAATGTGGATGATAGAAAAAGTACAAGTGGAGGCGCATTCTTTCTACGAAAGAGATTAGTCTCTTGGACAAGCAATAAACAGAATTGTATTTCTCAATCAACAATAGAGGCTGAATATGTTGCAACAACAGTGAATTGTTCAAACATAGTATGGATCAAGCAGTTGTTGAAAGGTATGAAGGAAGAAATCATTGATCCAGTTGTTATTTTATGTGATAACACTAGTGCTATAAATATTTCAAAGAACCCTATGATGCACACAAAAACCAGGCATATTACCATCAAGTATCATTACTTGAGAGAGATGGTACAAAAAAAACAAGTAAGACTTGAATATATAAATACAAAGGAAAAATTGGTAGATATATTTACTAAAGAATTACCTAAGGATGCACATGAGTATTTGAGAGGTAAATTAGGGGTTATTCCCCTAGTTGAGGCTAACTAGGATCACATCGAGTGATTGCATCAAATGTATTGCACAAAATATCTAACAAATTGATGCAAAGGTGGTCACACTTTAGGAGTTGCCTAAAGCTGTGAAAAGTAATGCAAAAGATATTGATCAGTCATAAGCAAGATGACAGAGGGAGCATATAGTTGACATAGAGAAATATACATGGTGAAGATGTATGACTTTGGCATTGTTTTCAAAGAGGGAGATATACTATGAGAAAAATGTATAGAGGGAAATATACTAAGTGACAAGACAATGAGGGAGATAAAACAGAGAGGAATCTATCCAAGAGGGAGCTAATATTTGTATTGAAGAGAATCAAAATGAAGCTAAGGACATTAATGAAAATATGTTAACATAACATTTTTTTTTGGATTGGTTGGTAACCTTGCATGTGTTTTTTGCATGTTGCGTGTGCCATTAATGCTAAAGAGGAAGATTGTTGGAAGCTATAATTGAGATAATTGTTATATTGTCATTAATGTCAAACCTTAACTGTAAGATAGTTACTATCTTGTAAAGTACCAAATCAATTGATTGATGAAGAAGATTTGAAAAGAGGAGATAATAAGAAGACCAAGTGAAATGGTTGAGTTATGTGAAACTACAATGGGTAGTTGATCAAATTGCATGTTGGTAAGGTAATATGTTGTTTATCTTTAACACCAAGTGAAGTTTGGATGACCACAAGTTTAGTCTTGACCAAGTAATAGAACAGAAGATTGAGAAAATTATGTATATGCTGAGTGATGCAGATGTCGACCGAGTGCTAGTACATGCTGAGCAAATTTAGTGTTGACTGAACATCAGTATTTACCAAGTGTCAATAAATTACCGAGTTATCCAATGATGACCGAGTGGAAGAACACAGTGATGACCGAGTGTCAGTATTTTGACAGCTTGACTAAGATTTGAGATCCCAACCGACATAGTTGATTTCTTCAGATATGTGAAGTGTATTTAAGATAAGGATGATTTTTGTGGAGAATTAAATGAGCATTTAATATATGTTTAACCATTTTTATGTATGGATTTAAGAAGGATTTTTAGGATGTATTACACAAGGTAGAAGGAAAAACAAAATGTTGGAAGGATTCGTTGGATCTGACCAAAACCCTATGATCTACGGTGATGATTAAGCGACAAAGATCAAGCTACCTAATCAGAGAGGTTTAAGATTAACAACCTATTTTGAGGTTATGTGTGTATGACATTGATTCATTTGATTGGAAAATATAAGAAGGATGAGAAGGCTGAGAAGAGTAGAGAAGAACTACACAGTGGTGATTGCTTGATGGATTTCCAAGAAGATCTGAGTTTGAGATGAGAATGGAGGCCAGTCAGTGAATTAGCATTTGAGCAAAATTGGATCTATATTTGCAAAGTGAGTTGTATGTTTTAGATCACAATTATTGTTACTTTCTAACCATTGTATTAGTCAAAATCCTTTCAACCAAGGTTGACTTGACAGTCATATTGTAAATCCTTTAATCAAGGTGAAATTCTAATGGAATGGTCTAAGCCCTCTAACAAGACTCACTTTTAACAGGGTGATTAATTCCTTTAACATGGTCACATTTAACAGTGTGTATTGTAACATTTATCAAGGTTGGCTCCTCACAAAGCTCACTTTAGAAGAGTGAAAAATTGGTAGCATGTTACTGGTGGTTTTTCCTATATTGGTTTTCCACATTAAATCTTGGTGGCATACTTGTGTGAATGTTATTTGATGAGTTGTACAATTAAGAGTTTTACATTTTGCAAGTTGATTACTTTAGGATAGTGAACTGCAAGTTTATGTTACTGATTTTATGCTATAGAAACCGAGTGGATTACCAAGTAGATCTAAGTTGGTTAAAGTGTTTATAAGTTCAATTGGTACATTTGGACCTAGGACAACTGATTCACCCCCCCTCTCAGTTATTCTGAATCATTCTAACACAAGGTTCCTCTATACCTCTATATGATATAACATAAAAATATTAGTTTAAATCATGGGACAGCAATTCATTTATTGTAGAGTGCTCAATAAATATCTTATTTCACTTAAAGTGATTTGAAATCCTACCTTAGATGAGTTTTATAAGTAGGGGGTGCTTGTTTCATCCTCGCACCCACCATCATTAATGTTGTGTACTCATGATAGAAATTATTGTTTGGGGTTCACAAAAGTTTTTGGCTATGGGTAGGTAGGACCAAACATATCGGAGTTCATGGATAAGATTTCTCACATTCAAATTTCACTAAGTTAGCATGATATTTCTAACTGGTGGTCCTAGAAGAGGAAGCCGGAGAAGGGACCAAGTATTAGGCATTAGGGACTTCTTGTTCTAAAATGGAACAATGAGAGCACAAGGCTCGAACTCTAAAAACACAAAATAAAGGAAAAGGAAAAGGGTAAACAAAAAGGACATTAGAAGAACAAAAATGTTTGGATTAGAAGATAGATATCTAACAGTTACATGCAGATACAATTAATAAAACAGAGGAATAAAACACACACACACACAAAATAAGGCACAAATAGTTTAACGTGGTCCATCAAATCTTGGGCTACGTCCACCAAACAAAGAGTCCAATCTTATTATCTAGTAATTTCAATCGATTACAAGTAGTAATCACTTGCAGCTCAATACCGTTGTCAATGCTACAATACTTCTTCTCTCTACAAATTCATAAGCCTAAAACCATTTTTCTTATAGAAAAACCCTAACCCTAAAAATTGCTTGACATGTTAACCTAGGGAAATGCTGACTAGTTAACCAAGAAAAAAATTGAATTGCATAAAGTGTACAGTACTTTCCTGATCAGTCAGCATAAACCAACGAAAAATCGTATGGGAATTAAAAGAAAAAGAGGGTTACCCATTTTTCCAAGTGGCAAAAAGGGGCATGAGTGCAATGCACAACATAGCTATTAGATATTTTGAGTGATGATATATATTTAGGTCTAGTTAAAACTTAAAAATATCATATCTCTTAGAAGATGCATCTTCCTCCCAAATCTTTTGGTGTGAGTCATTGGTTCGACATCTTGAGAACTTTAGTGATAATTTATTCATTTAAGTCTTTCTACAAGATTTAATATTCTTCCATCCATCCTTTTCAAGATTCTATCCTTCATCTTGTTGATCACTTCTTTTACATCATTTATTGTTATAGTATTTATTTCCTAAAATGATATATCATGTTTTTCATGGGTCTTCCCAAGAGTGATAGGATTCCTTCCCTTGTCTCTTGTCAAAGTCCTTATTGTGATTCCAACAAAATAGATTTCACAATAATCCACTCAAAATAGTTTTGAATAATTTGAAAATTTTATTATAACTTACTTGGGACTACATCTCACTTTAAAAACAAACTCTAGGAAATTTGTTGATTTTCAACCTTGAGGAAATTATTTGTAGAAACCCTAATTTCACAATAATTACCTAAAATCATTTCTAAATGGTCTAAAAAATAGACTATAAAAAATCAACATATACTTGAATTTAAAAACAAAATTAGAAAATATCACTAGTTTGAGAGAAATATCTACCTCATAGTTTTACCTATTTTTTCTTAGTGTCAAGAGCATGCTTTAAAACCACTTTTTTTTATATAACTTGCAAAAGAGAAGAATGCACTAGAAAATATGTTGCAAATTCTTGACAATAAACTAATCGATGAGAACATAATTGTAACATCGTAAATTACACCTCGTGCAATTCTACGTCGCATAGTGTCTCCACTTTCACAGAATTTGATTCGTCACCCAAGATTCCACCCCATCCACATGTTAATCTTTCTTTGTCAATAATTTTGTTCAATATCCCATGTGGATTGTTTTATTCCCAGACACATACACATGATATACATTTATCCACTGTGTATTCATCATGTAAATATTCAGTCCAAAGGTCATTGTTGATACATTACACCTACTAATTTTGGTAGTGTAACACCTCCTTCTATGACCCACCGACAGTGGGATTCCTTTGAGATTCTCTTATCTTTATTTTTGGCTTCATTTGTCTTCTTGGCTCTTCTGAAACTCTAGTTATCTCTTCAAACTTCTTATACTCCATTCTTGTAGTTTGGTGCTCTTGTTATTTGTCTTTCCACATCTCGTCGACCATCCATTTAAAGGACTCACACTCATCTTCATTGTAGAAATATTTATCTTTTTGGTGTTGAAGGGGATTTTTTCTCTCTTGTTTTATTTTTCAATTATTCATCTTCTCTATAGAATATCATTTGTGTTATTTCTATTATCATTATCAATCTATATATCTTGGTTGTCTGCAGAGGTGGAAACACTGAAATGGATGCCTAACTTTGGCAGACCTCTAAATCATAACACAAACATTTTTGGCTTATTTTTTCTTGTGTGTAGGTTTGGAGAAGATCAAAATAGAGTTAGTTGGAGGCTTCACCCACTATACTCATTATAAATTTATATCTCCTAACTCTTCTTTTGTGAAATCTTACTCTCGGTTTCATCTTTCCTATTATTACTTTTGAAACATTGAGTATGTACTTGTATCTAGTTGCTCTTGAATTTTTTGGTATGCCCTATGTTCTTCCATATGAGACACTTTCATATTGCATTTTCACCATCGACCCATGTGTGTTTCCTAGACAAAGAGTGCATGGAGCTTACCAAGTGGTCTTGATGACCTACATTTTTAGTTTCTATAGTTAAAACATTTTTATTTGTTAGCATCATAGACTTTTGTACACTTGTTTATCTTAGTGAGTGAAATTAGAGGTCTAAGAGCCCTAAAGTTTTTATCAAAGTGGAGAGGGGGTAATTGAGTCCTTGAGGGGGTTGACCACCCTTCATAGTGGTCCAATTTTCCTAGTCTATAATAATTCAAGCTGGTGACAATAAACTAATCACTAGCTCCTATATATACCCTATTTATTCCTTGGTTTCCACCCAAAATACATAAACATAACATTTAATATTACATAATTATCTCAATAAGTTTATAATAGTAATCATATAACTTAAATAAGGGATAAGGTGACTAATCATAAGTCAATGATTAGTCATAACCCTATGCACATTTTAAAGTTAAGGGCATAACATACCAAAAATATAAATGCTTATATATACACACACACACACACACACACACACACACACACACACACACACACACATATCCCAAAAATGAAGAGAAGTAATCATTTTCTTTCTTATATACATAAAGATAATGTAAACAAATGTAGAGCTATCAAACCAAATGAAGACATTTCCCTATTTGTTATGTTGATAAAGACTAACAAGTATAATTAGTGTTCCTCCTTAATTTAATTAGTATTTAAATATTACAAGTTATTTGACTAAAGATATTTTTGCATTATTTTAATAATCTATTTCACTATGGATATTGTGAGTCTCAAAACTAAGCATATTATTATTTAAGCTCTAAGAGTAGTGAGTGTTAACCCAAATCATAATAAAATTTGATAAAATCTAAATTTTACAAAATCATTTTGATTGGTTAGATTAAGATTAATATAATCATTCAAGTACTTCAGTTATCTTTCAACATTAAGTCAAGCCCTTAACTCTAGGTAACCCCAAATGCTATATGTGGAAGGCAACCTTCATACTAGAAATTAGTTTATGGCTCTTACGGTATACCATTCACATTCACAAATGTTGCAATAACCTTGGTGAAGTTTCTATTTTGAAATCATTCTTAACAAATAGCTCTATGATGTCATATCTCTCATTAACATGTCATCCAATTGGGTTCAAAATATGTTACTATAATATTTTTCTATGGAGATGGCCACCCAAGATCTAGAAGCCAAATGGAAAGCATAATAACAAGAGAGAATGAATATGAAAAGAATAAAAAATATTCTCACCAAGAATGCAATACAATTAATGATAGTACATAGGAGACCCTTGGTTAAGTAGACCAAGGTGCAAACATTAAAAGGAATAAGATTATGACAAGTGTTGTAATCTTAGTACATGATAACCAAGAGAAAACTTATCACCCACCTAAGGTGCATAAGTGAAAGTGTCACATGTCCACTAAAGGTGGAAGCTAATAAAGTGATAAGTGCACTAAAGGTAGAGTCAACACATAAAGTGGAGTGTGATAACATGATAACAACACATAAATTTAAAAAGCTCCTAAAAGATCCTATGTGGTCCTAAGTAAATTTAAGTAATGAGAATTATCACCCAAGAACAAATTACCTATATCAAATTTAATATTAAAAAAACCAATATTTATTAGAGCTCATATGAAAATATGCACCTAAGTCAATTAACCATGCATCATCACATGCATGCCTAGCCAAAGTTTCAATGAACGCATCAAAATATTCCTTCTCAGACTCGGAACTAGAATCAAATTTCTTATTTGTCTTCTCCTCTTTTTTGCGGTCCTTACAAATGTGTCTAGGCTTACCACGCTTCCAACAAATAATTTTGGACTTTCCAGGATATTTGGATCTCCCACTTGGATTTGGAATTATTATGGTTCTCATTTTTATCTTTTTCCTTAGGAATTCCATTAACAACTAGGGCCTCCTTGGAATTGATGGGTACCTTCCTCCTCATTTGTTCAGAAAGAAAAGAACCCACCACATCTTTAGTCTTCAAAATAAATAAAAAAGTACAACTATTGTCCATAATGAGAGAATCCCACGAATTAGACAAAGAAAAAAGCAAGATCTAAAATTCCTCCTCCTCATCCATCTTAACACCAACATATGCCAATTGAGCCACCAACATACTGAATGCTTCTAGAGAGCGTATAATTTTTCCAGCCTCCTACACTCTCAATGAATATAGTTTCTTCCTTAATAAAATCTTATTTAATAGAGATTTGACTTGATACATCTGACCAAGCTTCTTCATCCGCTTAATTGTAGAGGATTCTTCATGGACATTAATTAAAACATAGTCTACAAGGCACAATTTGATGATAACCTTGGCTTTACGATTTATAATACCATATTTAGTAACCTCATTCAGATCTTTAGATATTATGACATTCTCATCAACCACATCTCACAAATTTTGATCTATTAACATATCCTCCATCTTTAGCTTCCACATTTCAAAATTATTTCCACAACATTTCTCCACCTCTATTCTCTCTGATGAGCTTGCCATCTAAAAAATTCCTACAACAAGATCACAAATTATCTTCCACATAAGCTTCCACTCAGATCCAGACTAGTTCAAAAATCCCAACAACCCACAACTGAACAAAAAGGTGATCAAGCTTGAATACCACTTTTAAGGAAATTATGGTAATGGAACAACTTCCTACAGTAATTTTAAGAGGAGGGTTGTGTAAAAATTTATCACATCTTTACAACAGTTACAAAAACATAATATAAATAACATGCATGCCACAATACACTGATTAATGTGGGGATAACCCTTTTGGGAAAAAAACCCCACACTCTAAAAGATAACCAATGTATTATTTAAAAATCAATACTAGTTTACAATATACATGCAAAAAAATCTTCTTGTGAGAGTATCATCAACGAAGATCTAGAGGTAACTCAACAGCTGTCAGACTCTCAGAATACATCACAATGCATCTCAAATTCCTAATATTTAGGCAATACAAAATATAAAATTGTCAAAAAATATTATAAAACCATGGGCTAAAACCACCCAAAAATGATGCACAAAATATCCATCATTGGACCTCTAACCTAATGATAAACTATTAGGATTCACAATGAAAAATTATATATGAAATTGTTTTGGTCAATGGTATTAAGGCTGGCAAAGCGGGAACCCCTTGCAACCTCCAAATCCTGGGTGCTCGCCTATTCACATCAAGCTTTTAATTTTTACAAGGTTGAGACACCATTTTCCCAACAAAGAGAAATGGAAATGAAAAGTAGCTCTCAAACAAGAATGAGGACAAAACCTCATGTGAAGAAAAAGTACCCACCATAAGAGAGAAAAAATAATTCAAGTGAATCCCTCTGGGGAAATATCCCAAACCCCCAAGAGAGCTCACAACCAAAGATTCTTTCTCTCAGTGAAGGGTTTGGTGAAAATGTCTGTAACCTGCTTTGTTGTAGAACAATATAAAAAATCAATGATTGGCTCTTGAATAAGTTCCTTGATGTAGTGCATATATATCTTGATGCATTTGGTCCTCTGATAATTAACTGGTTTTTTTGAGACCTAAATGACACTTTGTTTTTTATAAAGGACTATGGGTAATAAAATGGTGAAACCAAACTTTGTGAGAATATTCTAAAGCCAAATAGTCTCAATGGCAACAGTAATAACATCTTGATACTCAGTCTTAGTTGAAGAAATAAAAAACAACATGTTGCTTCTTACTTTACCAAAAAATAGGTTTGAAATGAATATGAAACTTGTAGCTGAAACTGGACTTGCGATCATCAAGATTGCTAGTCCATATGAGTCTACTTAACAACCAAGTCAACTCCTATACATGTTGCATAGTGAATCCTGTAGTGATGTGTATCTTGGATGTAATGAAAGGTTCATTTGACAACTTTATAATAAATCTCATGTGGTACCTGTATAAAGTATGAAACCAAGACAACCACAAAGAAAATGTTAGCGTGTGTGTGAGTCAAGTGAGTGAGACTCCCAATGAGCTAACAATACAAGGTGACGCAAAAAGTGGAGTGGAAAAATTAGCCTCAAGATGACTCCTAAAAGAAAGGGAATCGGGGTAGGCTTACAATTAGCCATGAGGAATCTAGCAACTAGATCAACAGCATACTTGAGATGAGGAACTCTTATCCCAAAAGAAGACTAAGTGATCTCAATCTCGAGAAAGTAGTGCAAATGGCCCAAGTCATTTATAGAAAAAAAAATTCCTAGAAAGAATATTTGACATTGCCAATGATGGATAATGTGCATTCTATAATGATCAAGTCATCAACATAGAGCACGAAAAATGAATGAGAGGCATTTTGTTACAAAATATAAATATTCAGGTCCTAAGAACACCTGGTGAGTTCTACAGAGAGAATAAAGGAGTCCATATTATCATACCAAGATTGAAGAGCCTATTTGAGACCATAGATAGACTTATTCAATTGGAAAACCAAAGAGGAATCATTGATGAATCCATGTGGTTGTTCCATGTAAATCTCCTCATGAAGGTCCCTATGTATAAATGCACTCATCCCATCCATTTGATGTACAACTCAACCATGAGTTATAGAAATGGAAAAACTCAAGTGAATGGAGTTCAAATTAGCAACAGTGGTAATTATTTTTGTGTAGTAAACACCTAGAACATGAGAGAAATCTTTTTCTACAAGTTGAGATTTGTACTTGTCCACTATTCCATCCACTGCATACTTGGTCTGATAGATCCACTCCCATCGAACCATCTTTAAGATTATCTTAGAAAGAGGAACTAAGTCTCGTGTGTCACTCCTCATCAAATATTTATACTCTTACTCCATTGTTGAATCCTACTAATAAACTCTTGATGCTTCCCTAAAGGATCATGGATCAAAATTTGTATCAATGTTAACATGTTGAAGACGCTAATATTGTGACTAAGTCCTTCAAGTGTGTGAAGGATCCCAACAAGAGTGTCTACTGACTCAAGAATTTATCAAAGCCAACGACGTCATCAAGTAGATGAGGATGAAGGATGAGCATCCTCAATCTCAAGATGTGAAATTTGTGATGGTGTGAACATACGAGTAAGAGATGAAGAAGAATCATCTGAGTCAATATAATCAATTTCCACTATGGAGGAAGTATGAGAGGAATTAGAGGCCAAGCTAGGAGATCTTTCCTCAAAGTGAACACTCCTCATAATGAATAAATCATGTGTCTCTAATCCAAGAGTTGATAACCTTTGATTCCATAAAGATATCCAAAATATATTCAAGGCCTACTTAGAGGTTTCAAATGATCCTTTCTCTTCTCTAGAGAAATGCACACCCAAGTTGGACAACCAAAAACTCCGAAGTGTCTCATAATAGGTTTTCTACCGCACCAATCCTAAAAAAAATCCATACCCTTCAATGCCTTATGGGGAACTCATTTCTAAATGTGTGTAGCAATAATGACGGCCTCAACCCAAAATGCAAGACCAAGATAATGAGCATGTATTATGCATCTAGACATTTTATCAAGCGTCACATTCTTCCTTTATGAAACATCATTCTATTGTGGTGTGTATGCAACTAAATGTTAATGATCAATCCCATGAAGAGTACTAAACTTCACAAGTGATTGTTTACATATTATCTATCATTGTCTTTTCAAATAATCTTCACTTGCTTCTCTGCATGGGCCCTGAAGACTGAACACTAGTCAAATAATTCACTCTTATGCTAAATAAAGTGGATATTTGTCTATGGAGAGAGCCACCCATGATCTAGAGGCCAAATGGAAAGCACAATAACAAGAGAGAGAATGAATATGACAAGAATTAATTGTATTCTTACCAAGAATGTAATACAATCAATGATAGTACATAAGAGACCCCTTAAATAAGTAGACCAAGGTTAAAAAATAGGAAGGAATAATATTATGACAAGTGTCATAATCTTATTTCATGATAACCAAGAGAAAACTTATCACCCACCTAAGGTGGATAAGTCAAAGTTTCACATGTCTACTAAAGGTGGATCATAATCTAAAGTGAAATAGAGTATATGCAACACGTCCACTAAAGGTGGAAGATGATAAAGTGATAAGTGCACTGAAGGTGGATTCAACACATAAAGTGAAATGTGATAACATGATAACACCACCTACAATGGAAATTATCCTAAAATCTCTTATGTGGTCCCTGTTATCACTAGAATGTGCACCCTTGTTGAACCCAGTTCAACCATTCAGTAAAACATTGGAAGACCTCTCAAAGTGTGAGCTTTGATAAATAAAGGTCAACCTCTAGAGAAGGTTGGCTTCCTTCAGTACTTCACCAAAAACTATTACTTATTGGAAAAGGGAAAATAAATTATTAAAATAGAACATTTTATTGTCTAGGTGATGCACAAAATTGGTTTCAGGACTAATACTATTGTTTTGGACACACAATTTAACCAATGACAGTGATTTCCTATGCACAACTCAAACATTTTGCATTCTCATGCATTAGCACTTCATAGGAAGGTTATGACACTTACTATCTTAGAAGGAAAATAAACACTTATTTGCAACTATGACTGTTCATATCAACACATTCGGTAACCTGCACAAAACACATATTTCTGCCTAAAGTTGTTGATGACGAGACGTAATTTCAAGGATCTTCGGTAAATCAGAAGAAACATAAACCATAAAATGATACGCAATGAAATAGCTTCTTTGGAAGCAAAATAACATATCTTTTATTGATAAAGAAAATGTTAACAACAACTTACAAGTCTAAAAATTGAATTATAATATATAATAAGACCAAAAAGAGCCTTATTTTATGTTACAATACATTCTCTTTGAGCTAACTCCAAAATATATCCTAATCATTTCTTTATAGAATACAACAACTTTCTACATCTAAAGAACAAAGAGTTTGTGAAGAATGACAAGTATTTAATTCATCTTGTTAGGTCAAGCTCCTTTGGGTGTCCAACTGATTTGCAACTACTTTTGAGGTCCTTAAACTACTCCAAATTGATATAAATGATGCATAAAAGAGTCCCTCTTTGACCCATATATTAATGAGGTTGTTAAATTAGCTCTTAGATGCCTCCACAAAGCTCAAACCAGGTCAAAAAGTCTTCAACTTTCTCTCAACTGCTTGAAAAGGTGTTCAAATTGCCCTCCATTCTCTCCTTATTGCTGCAACAATCTCATGATCATTGGGCATGCATTATTTCAAAGGTTTGGGAGTTTGAAAATGAGTTGGGATCGGATGCAATTTAATTGGTCCATTTAAAGCCCCAAAAAAGGCATCAAACCGAGGCTTAATGGTCTGAAATTGCCTCTTAGATGCATCTATATCCATTTGGCATGTTTGCACATATCTAAATGACACGTATGAATCAAAAAAGTGA
This sequence comes from Thuja plicata, assembly GCA_018584345.1. Taxonomy (NCBI): domain Eukaryota; kingdom Viridiplantae; phylum Streptophyta; class Pinopsida; order Cupressales; family Cupressaceae; genus Thuja; species Thuja plicata. Next base: position 1,910,657 of record MU226246.1, read on the forward strand.
TCCTTTTCTATTCTATTAGAGCTCTAATATTTTCATGCTCAAGTTTTGAAATGGCCAACATGGGTCTCACTATTCATTATCTCTCTATCTCTGCCACTATCTCTCTGTTTGTTTCCACGATCTTGTCCCTTCTAGCTGCAATTATTGGTTGTCATGTGCATGTAGACCATCCTTTCTTGCTTCCTTGAGGACTATGTATTTGACTCTAAGATGACTACTATGACAGTCTCCTTCCTTCTCTTTTGTTCTTATAATGAAATGTTCATACCTCTGCACAATGCATGCTCCTTGTGATATATGTCTTGATCTCTTTTCATCATAACTATCTCTCTATTATTTGCCTTAGTTACTGTCATAACTTTTCTAACATATATCTTCACATATTTTATCATGCTTTAGCACTTCCCTTGTGTTGTTCATCTTAATTATGGATTTCTCTAGCAAAGCGCTTTTACTATTCATTTTCTATTCAAAGACCGCCTCACAGTTGTGTCTTCCTTCTTGTTGTTGTGATGATTACCATGTTGCCACTGTACTATGTTTGTTCTTTATCTCTGTGTGTGGACTGCCTTCTAGACTTGTCCAAACTAATTTATTATTTTCTACCCACTCATCAAGAACATAATCTCCATGAGTCACCATCATGCCCTTTTTGTGCTCTCATATGCATTATGGGACTCCTCCTTTTGTTCTCTTAGAGTTGGGGCTTTCTTGCCTCTTTGATATTCTTCTTAGACTACATTTTTCTTGCTATTTATTCCTTGGAAAATTGCCTTTTTGCGTTGACTTCCACTAACTAAGCATGTTTTCTCTTGCTTATGTTCACTATCATCTATCATGATCTTCTATCCATTATAATGTCAAATTGACCTTCACAAGGAGGTACATCATAGAGGCTCATTCTTCTATTGTCTACCATCTCACAATAACATAGTACCTTTTAGTCTTGATGTAGTATATTGTATACTTGCTTTGTCTTCGATGTTTAAAGGTACTCATTCATTGACCATACATATTCCTTTGGATGCTGCTATATTTATCTATAGCCATTGTATTTTGTAAGGACTAACATTTTCATGCTTTGACAATGAGATATGAACTGTTATATAAACACTAATAATAGCCATGAGAAATTGACATGTTGCTCAATAGATGAGTTAATGCATGTTAACTTCATAATTTGTCTTTGATGATCTTTACATGCATGGTTATATATGTTTTAAACTTTCACATATTTCTCTATAAACTCTATAAACTCTTTATTAACCTTATTACATGCATGGCTAGATAAAAGCTTTTACAAATTTTTACTTCATAGTTGTAGCATAATTTTCACACATTGAGTAAATTCTAGTTGGTCTTTATATCATATAATTGGGATTTTGTGCCCCATGACTTTATTTTTATTGTTGCGGACTGAAGACCATTTTCTTCTCAAATTTTCCCTATTTTGTGTACAGTATTATTGTTGTTATTGCCCAATTTTATGTTGCTCATCTCAATGTCATCCATCTTATCAATTTAGCATACAAATCACATTCCATGAACAATGTCTTTGGAATTGTGCATTGTCATACACACTATTTTGATCTTTGTATCTTTGCTGCTCTACTTGCTCATTGTTTCTCTACTTGGCAAGACTTGTCATTGGAAGCTAGAAACTTCTCTTATCATTATCATTCCCTCACCATAACTGTTATAAAAATAATAATATATAGATAATGTGCATGAATCTTGATATTTAACAATGGCATCGATTTGACAAGTCTTGTTGTTATTTATACTAACATAATAATCAAAACAACCATAGATCTCTATATGACACAAACCTCTGTAATTCACCAATGCTTGGTTCTTTGTCATTCCTTATCGACATGACATTCACTTGGAATTAAAACTCAGTATCTTTGGATTTTCTCTCTGTTGTCCACCTTGTGTTTCATGTTTCTCACTATGTATTATGTGGTTTGGGCACCTTTGAACAACATTTGATTAAAGACTCCCTCCAAATTCCAACATACTATGTTTTGTATTGACATGGGCATATTAGTATATAAATGAACTCAATGGTGGAGAAAACAAAAAGAATCCAAAACTACAACAATCCTTGACAATAATAATCTGCAACTATTTTGTGTTTCCCTTACTTCATACCCTAACGTTTAACATTTTTCCTCATGAAAATGGAGTTGTTATTCATAACTACTTGGTAAATGCATTGGCAGTGAGAAGGCAAGAATATAGAGCGTAAAAAAGTCACCTTATTTTCACATGCACGGAGGCAAACAATTGAATAACCACACTTCAAAATATCTTCCCTCTTTCTCATAAAAATAGAACTATTTTGAACCACTTCTCATTCTTTGGTGGCCATCAAATTTTCACTTTCATTCTTTGTTGTTTATTGAAACATAAAAGCTATGGTTCCTTTTCTACTTGTGTCGGGATAGACTTCAACTCAATCAGTGTTATCCTCTCCAAAAAAACCTTCCACTTTCGCTTGGTCAAAGAATAATTAGAACATTTGGTGCGTATAGTATGAAAAGGTGATCACCTAATAGGGTCTACATTTTCCCTAATTCATAAGGTACATTTGAATATGAATCATCCTCAAGTCAAAATGAATCAACACCACAAGAAGAGATGAAGTGATGCCAATACCAGATTTGGTCAAAAGGGGTTTCTATTCCTTTGTTTCTTAGAATTGGGAAGGAGATGGATGTAAGAGGGTTGTAAATGACCAAAATCACCTAAATCTACAAATGAAAATGCTAGAGAGAGATCAAAGATAAATTGAATGCACCTAAATGGAATAGGATTGATGAAGATTCAGATCTTAATATCTCACTGTCAGAATCTTAGAATCAGTTATAATTGCAGATCTAGCACCTGAAGACTATAAGTTGTTTGCCTATCAAATTTCACTAATTTTTGCAGGATGCAGAACGGCTAGAAGGGTGTAAAAAAGGAATGGTACAGAATGGCTAGAAGGGCACAAAACAAGAAGCGTGTGGAACATTTGAAACGTTGTGCACCCTGCACTTTTTCTTGAAAATCGGCAAAGATTTTTTTCAAGTTCTATATTGCTCAGATATGAATCCATAGGTTTGTAACTTGTACCTGCACACATAAAGATAGGGGCAAAGGTTGTGGAAATGTGTTTGCCTTGGTCAAACCCCTATTTAGGAATCAACCTTAAAATATAAAATTAAAATTATGAAATATAAAGCATGTAGTAAACACAAAGGCTTAGTATTGTGTTAATGTGCTTACCCTCATGGATGGATGTTTGTATCTCTCATATCCATGAAATGTATTTGTTGTAGATGATTTATTTGTAGTTGTTGACCTTGTAGAAGAGATGCAGGGTCAAATATGCCTTCACATGTGCATGGATCTATGAAACCACCCTAGATCTTGATTTTCTCGAATTGCTTGATCACACTTGCAAGGAGAGAGAGATGAATGAGAGATGGAGAGACCTTCTTTGGTTGTTTGATAGCTCGACTAAGACACCACCATGGGATATAAAAGCTAACCCACTTTGAAGAAGATTGCCTTGATGAGAAGAATAAGAAGAAGAAGAAGAAGAGATCTTGAATGACCTTGGATTGATGTAATAACCGCATGTATGCTACCATTTATGTTTATGATGTCATTATATTTATGGATTTACTGACAATACTCACACTACATCTGTATGCACAAGGATCATTTGTATATTTACATTTTTGTTTCGTGTGTTTGATATGGTATGGGACGGAGTCGTAGTTACTTGCTTGCGAGATCCACATGATGCACCGATCCCAACCATTGTCTGTAATATTATATGTATGCATATATTCACTTTTGTGATGAAAGGTTTGCAGGTACCGGGCATCGACTTCCCTAAATTGCCAAGATGAGCATTCCCTATCGCAATATCTCAATGGTAAGAGAGGGGAGATAACAGACATACCCAAATCCCAACCTAAGCCATTTATTGTCCGCAAATATCTAAATTCGTCAAGGTGACGTGAATTCATGAGATTTTCCTTTGAGTTTGATTTTGTATTTTGGGTTTAGTCGGTTTTCCCTTTGTGATTTCTTGTCGTGTGGTTTGATGTGATTTATGTGCTAAAATGCATTAAAGATTAAATAAAAGTTAAATTAAATAAATCTTATTAAATAGTGAAATATTGAATATGGGAGTATGTAATTAATGAGAATTAATTAAATGCTTATATTTATTTAAAAAGACTTAATTAAAAATTCCAATTATGAAAGTTGGAGATTTAATTAACTATTAAATCCAAATTGGTGTTACTTGAAAAAATCCTCTACAGGCTAAAGAATGATTTTGATAATATTGTCATTGCTGAAAACTACCACAAAGGATAAGAAACAAATATCAAGTATAGAGTACTATCAGAAAAGCATAGTTCATCGGCAAGAAGGTTATATAACTATCGACAAAGTTTATTGGAAAGTTTTATCGATGAAAGGAATCGAGAATACTAGAATCAAGGACAACATCTTATTATCACATCAGCCTATGCAAGAATCAAAGAAAACCTAATTATGGAAAACCCATTTTGGCAAACATTTGAAGAACATAAATTAGGTCAAGACAATACTTTAAAAGGAGATCAAAGAGAAGGAGAAGATATAGAGAAGAAGAAGAAGAAAGAAGAAAGAAATGACAACGCAGAGTATGAACAAGTATCGGTGAAGACAAGCGAAGTATAAATCAGAGAAGGAACTAAGCAGAATGAGATATGAAAAGATTTGGAAGAAAGCATTCATAGGTCAAATTTCTTGTTGATTTATTCCTTAATCGGGTAGTCTTTAACCGAACTGAAAAGTTCTATTCAGGAACTTATTATAAATCCTTTAACAGGGTGAACATTGTATAAGTGGGATAAAATCCTTTAACCAAGTTACTCCTAATAGGGTATAATACTTTAACAGGTCTTTAGGCAAATCCCATAACTGGGTAGCATTTAACACTGCTTCTGTAAGCTCTTAATCAGGCACCTTATTATTGCAGTAATAAGTTGTGGGTTCCATCCCCACCACAGTTTTTCCTCTCACCAAGGGTTTTCTGCGACACCAAAATATTATGTTAAGTGTTGAGTGTTTGAGTGTTTATATGTTTGTGTTTATTTATGTGCAAATCTATTGGTTATCAATTATTAGTTAATATTACAACAATTATCAGATATAGACAACAACATATATCGGTATCGGTAAACATAAGAGTTAAAGTTTGAGATTGAAAGGGAATAAGTGTGAATTGTTTGAGGCATTGATTCACCCCCCCCCCCCCTAATTCCCTTACCCAAATATTTCCNTTCCCCCCCCCCCCCCCTAATTCCCTTACCCAAATATTTCCAACAATTGGTATCAAATCACATTGGTTCTCTAGGGAGAAAAGTTTAACAACTTGGAGTAGATCTGGGATAATGAAAAGTTATGAGTCTCAGAAACAGTTGGAGGAAGCACTTGAAGATGCTAATGAAATGATTCATGCGCTAAAGAAAAAACTAAAGACATCATTTTCAAAACAAAGGGAACTTACAAAAAACTAACCATGGGCCTTGATGACCTTGACAGACTATCAGAAGGAAGTATCGATTCTAAGGAAGTTGATGTTGCTATTTTTGATCTATTAAAAAAGAGCAATGAATTACTTGAAGAAATCAGTTAGATGAAGAAAGAACATGATAGTCAAGCCTTGAGAATGACATAAATACTGGAAACAATGAGATCTGTTGAGAGTGCTAAAGGAATTATTGAAGCAAAAAAGAGAGATGATGAAGAAACAATTACTGGAAAAGACATACTACGCGAGAGAGAGAGAGAGAGAGAGAGAGAGAGAGAGTACTGGTGACGAAAAATTACAACTACAAGAAGAATTCAGAAACTGAAGCAAGAGAACGATGAATTGAAGAACAACCTGAAAGTTGAAAAAGAAATCAATGAAAGACTTACAAAATTTGAACAAAGCATGCAGAAGATTGATGAACAATTGAAAAATCAGAGAAAATCAAGTGACACTACCAAATTGAGATATATCGGTAACAACACTATGGGAATCAAAGAATCATCAAAATCTAGAGAAATAAGTGACATACAAGGTAAGAAACCCTATAAGACAACTTTTTACAATTGAAGAAAATATGGTCACACAACAAATGTTTTTCGAAGTAAATAAATAAATTCTACTGAGAACACATCTTTTAATGATTATTGCTACAACTACAAAAAATTTGGTCATAAATCATATGAATGTAAATATGAAGCCATCACTGGATCATCTATGAGAAAATTCTATGGATACTATTATAAATGTAATCGCTATAGACATAAAGCTGAAGAATGCAAAACCAGAACACCGACAATAAGGAAAACAATAAACTATCAAAGAACAGAAGTGAACAACTCAGCTACATGTTTTAAATTTGGGATACCTGGACATACAACATTAGAATGCAAAAAAGGAAAAAAATGAAGTAAGAAATGAACCTTGGAGACCATTTTCACTACCATGCTACATTTGCTCAAAATTTGGTCATGTCGCCTACAACTGCAGATATCGGTTTGCTATCGACAATGACAGAGATATCAAAGGTAAAGGAACTATAAATCAAGAACAAGTCAAAGAAGAAATGAAGAAGATATGGGTAAAGAAGGAAGCTGAGGAAACCTTAATGGAAGCCCCTGTGTCAAATGGCTAAGCAAATTCAACCATCAACTAAGCAAGTAAATAATTTATTAGGGACCTGAAATCTCTATTAGAATCATCATTTAGTCCCTAAAATCAAGTATGATCTGGAACATTCAAATATCATATATAGATGCAATAAGTAATTTAGAAATTTTGAAGAAATTTTTATGAGATTATTATTGGTGGATTTGTGTTACTATCGGTACATAGGAGCATTGTTGGCCTGTAATAAATATTTTAGTAAAAAGTGAACAATGGACACCTTGCCTATATATAATGACATATATCTTATGAAAGTTACATTCTAAAAAGTAAATGTGAAGATGAGCTTGAGCGAACATTTCATCTTGCATAAAGGATTTATTAGCGATTTGATTGAGAAGTAAACCCTAGACAATCAAAACGTCTTAAGAAAGTGTATAATAGTTATCATGGATGAAAAGATTATATTAGTTGATGGATCGCAAGAGAAGGAACTAGAATATCAACTGACATCATTGAAAGAAACTGAAACAAATGAAGTTGGAGCACTATCATGGTTACCGAGTAGAGTAATATTGATGGAAGACATCAGAACTTTTATTCAATGCAAGTAGAGTGAGGTCAGAGATGAAGACATTAGTACAGCCTACAAGGAACTATATAAAGAGAATGAAATGTTGAATGAAGAGTATGGACATCTAGAAACAAAAAGTATGACACGTATCGTGCACATACCAAAGAATTTTTTTAATTGAATGGATTATATGTGTACTGAGAAAATTACACAGACACTACATATGGTTGGAAGGAGATAGACAGATCGAGATCACGAAGGAAATCATCTTTGCAGTAACTGGACTATCAGCTACTAGAAAGAAATGTGTAAAGGAACTATATTATGGAACTGAAATTGATGGTATAGTAAGGTATAAGCAAGATCATAAAACCTTTGTTGTGAGCAATATTATGGATAAAGAAATGAGATTTGCATCATTGGTGATCGGGTACAAGATCTATTGGGCAAACCAATTAGAAAAAATATCTGGAGGAGAATTACAAGGTGCATATGAGATCATTAATGAAGCAAACAAGATTGATTTAGCAAAAATGATGAGGAGTCAACTAATGTTAAATCAAAGAAAAAACAAGAAACAAGGATTGAAGTTTGGAGCGCTATTGGTATGTATATTTTTCTGTGTACAAAGTTATTTCCCGGGCATTGGTAAAGTAAATTGGATAAAAGGTGAACTAGTTTTAAGTCATATTAGCACATATATTGATCAATTGAGAAGGAATTATAGTATGGTAATGTGGAGTTATTTTAGATAATTTGAAACTATAATGTATGGAAGATATCAGATATCACCTAACATAGTTAAGAAATATAAGAAAAATATATGTTTTTTGGCTAGCACACATTCATGTATAATTAAAGCAGTGGAACCATGAACTTCATGGATACAACCTACTAGATATGAGACAAATGAAAAAGAATTGATATCAATTATTGAACTACTGTTGGATCAACCTAAGGATAAGGAAGCTAATCGGTTTGGAACATATGAACAAGTTTACAGAAGGATCATATCGGAAGAAAATAAGTCAGAGGTAAGCAGTGCAGTAAGAAAGAAGAAATCATCAACAATACCATAGACTTGTGCTAAAATTAAGAGAGCTAAACAAAGACAACCTAAACAAACAAGATCTAAAATAGAAGAAGCAAGCACAAGAGTATAGGGAAAGGTAAATGAACCTGGGATTGAAAAAATAAGATCTAGAATACAGAGAACAGTTATTGACTTAGAGGAAGGAATAAGAGAACATGGAACTATCATTCACATACATAAAATTAAGTACAAGAAATGGACAGAAGAGGAAAAGAAAATTATAGAAGATGTTACAGTATTTCACTTTCACAAATTTAGAATATTTCCAAATGAGTTGAAACAAAACATTACTGAAGAATTACTTGACAAAATCAATACAAGATGGAATGAAGCTGCAGAACAGGAAAGGTTAAGCAGAGAAAGAACTTTGATTGTTACAAAACTAGAAACAAGCGTAGAAGAAATTGAGTTATTGGTGAAAAAGTATGGGAACCGATTTCTAAAGAAGAGCAGAACAACCAAATTACTAGCAGGAATATAGAATGAACTAGAAGAAGATGCATTACAGAAGTGGAACATGTCTCTTACTACAGACAGAGAAGACACCCTGATAAGAGAAGAAGGACAAAGAGATCAACCTATTGAAATACATGATGAATCTGATGATAATACAAGTATAGAAGGGATTTTTTTAGTGGTGATTCTTAACCAATTAGTGAATATGTCCCATCGGGCATATAGAATTTGGTGAAAAAATTAGTAGTACATACTATTTGACCGGTTCGCCTAGATTTTATAAAAAAAAATATGTATATTGGTCGGGTTGTTCGCCACTATTTGCATGTAATTTCACTATGGTAGTGGAGTTGTTTTCCCATTTATCTATTGTATATTTACTATTATTTGCCATAGATTAAGGAAGGGGTATTTATCAAGGATCGCCATTCGCCAAAGGCCCATTATCCCAAGTTAAAAAATTTTTTACACTGGGACCCAATTTGCCACGCATCGTAATTCATCGTGCCCCAAATTCCAGCCATATTTGCCTAGTCAATTACTTGAAATTATGCGGGGTTTGCCAAATATTAGTTGTTATCATATGCAAATTTCGTCCCCTTCGCCAAAATTCAAAATAAGTATTTGTATATAAGGATAGTTTCAAGAGATTTAGGAGTACAAAAAATCAGTTGATTCTGAGCTAACAATTGCGATCGGTAGTGAACCAGAAAGACTACGAGTCCTTAGTATCTTATAATTATTTAAGTAAAATTTTATTGCAGCCTTAATTTTTTGGAGATGTCACAGTCAAAGTTAAACAGGAAGAGGACTATTGAAGGTGGAGAATCTGGAGATGTCCAAGAGAGGCCAATGAAATGCAGAAAAATATCTTCATACTTTGGCGGGGGCAGACACAATGGTGTTGGTAAAAGTGAGGAAGGTACATCATCAGAGGAACCTGTACAACCTCGAGGCTATCAACTTACATAGGAGTCTATTCAACAAATTGGGGAACCTAATAAATCTAGTGACGAAGTTGTGGAACCTAATATCTCTCATGAAGATGACCTTGAAGATAAATTTCAAGTAAATAACCAGTACCAGGATGAATCGATCGACTTCAGTGACGATGATGTTTCAATTAACAGTAACACTAAAGGGAGAGGAAAATCAAAAGAAAAAATTGATCATCAATGGGAGATGTCTAGGAGATTTAAATTTGATTGGGAGGAAAAGTAACCATTCATTGAACCTGTGGACAATCCAATTATAGCTGAGCCACCAGTAGAATGCAGATGTACGATTTGTCGTTGGAAGTATAAAAAAGAAAAGTGGTTGCAACTTAAATTGGACACCATAGAGAAACATGTTGGTAAGGTTTACGAAACCTCAACTGTAGATGGAAAGGAAATAAAAGTGGTAAGATATAAAACAAAGGAGAAATGTCAACATCAAAGGCATGTTGAGGAATATTATTTGTTTCAGAAATTTAAGACGAAGCCTGGTGAAGTTCAAGGTTCTATTAATGCTATTTTTGCAAAATCAAGTGAAGTATAAGAATGTGGAAAAGTTGTTCAATTAAGTAATGTTTTCCATATTTTGAGCAGAGGGCGTCCAATGACAGACTATCCAGAAATGAGTGGTTTGTTACACTTTCTGGAATCTCCTAACTATCCTATCACTCATTGGTCAATAAACAGTGGATGGGAATGGGCAAGTTGTATTGCCCATGTTGAAATAGAGGATGTACAGAGAAAAATAAAAGAGTCAACCTTTATTGCATTGTCCTTAGATGAAGTTATGGCAATAGATAATACGTCATGGGTATGCATGCATGTTGATACTGTACCGAATAATGTCTCTCAACCACATCTACTAACTGTTACAAAATTGAGGGACAATGCGACATCAGAAACTTTATTTCAATTAGTAAAGAGCCATTTAATTGAATATGGAGCTATGGATGAATTGATAATAGCGAAGAAGTTGATCTATGTTGTAGCAGATGGAGCTTCAGTAATGCAAGGTCAAAGGAATGGTCTTTGCACAAAGATGCAAGCTTCTTGTTCACCATATGTTGTTGGCATTCACTGTATGGCCCACAAGATGAATCTTGATTTTAGAGTTGTGAAGAATTTTCCTTTAGTAAACAAGGTTGAAGATTTAGTAAGAGAGTTGTTCTCATATTTTTGTCGAAGTCCCAAACATTTTAGGGAATTTCAGCACTTTGTTGATGGAAATACCAATGGAAACAAGCTTCTAAAAGATGTTGATACCAAATGGATCTCTTTGGATGGGCCAGCGCATCAAATTTTTTTTGAATATCAATCTTTGATTGGACTTATGTATGAAAATAGTGACAATGCAGAAAATCAGAGATGTGGCGACCCACTTCGGAGGTTAAGCAATATAGAGACACTTGTGACTTTAGCATCTCTTCTTCCCATGCTAGAAGAAATGATGTTTATTATGAAAGAATCCCAGCAAAGAGCCATGTATATTGTAGAATATGCTACTTTGCATAAAATTTCATGCCAAGTCCTCAATAATATTTATCAAAATGACCCAAATTTATCCGATGAAAAATTTCATCACTGGAGGAAACTAACAGATTTGGACAATCCTAATGATTATTTAAAGATTGTTGAAAATGGAGATTTATGTGTTTGTGTAAGGGGATTTCAGATACCAATGTACTACAGTGCCCCAAAGAAGTGAGCTACAAGAGTTACAAGGGAAGAGTTTACCAAGATAATCGAGTCTATAGCAGCTAATACAAGGGACATAGCCTATAAAGTTTCCTCTGAAATCAGATCCCTATTCCCATATGAACAACTTCTTGAGGCCATGGCACTTAAACTCTAAGGAAGATTATCATAATAGGATGTTGACTTTGATAAAGGAATTTTGCAAATCTGTAGAATTCAATGGAGTGACTATCAATGGAATTTTAGATGAAGGTCTTCTTAGACAGCAATCAGGCACTTTTGCAAGCAATATGAAGCATCAATATCAATTTATGCATAACCTACATGCAGAGGGCTTGACAACAAGGCTTTGGACAGAACTAAAATAGAGCACAATGTTGCGTGATGAAATTTCAGAGTTCTTCAAGCTTGCTGATCTATGTCAAACCATGATATTGGGTTCGGTGGAGGATGAGATATTTTTAGTGCTTTGGGCTTGCTAAAATCAAAGCTAAGAAACAAACTAGACAATAATTTGGAATCATTCTTGAGGGTCTACACATCTAGATATGATGTCAATACTTTTCCTTATCAAAAAGCAATGGAAATCTGGAAGAAAAGATGCAAAAGAAGCGGGTTGGGAAACACCATTAACCAATCTCTGACTCTGAGTGGGACAACTATAGGTGGCAATGGGAGTGGGATTCATAGAAGTGGAGGTCAGAGTGAAGAAGACACAAACGAAAATGAAGAGAACAATGAAGGAACTAGAATACCAGAATTAGATGATGATGATGATGCAGACATGAATTGGCAAATTTAGAAAAAAATTTCTAAATTAGCAGTAGCAATCAATAGGTATTTTTTGAACTTATTAACTACTATATCCTATCATTCAATGTTCATTTTAGAAAAGAAAGAATGTATTGTGTTTCATTATTAAAATTTGAGAACAAAGAGTATCATTACTGTAATTTGTATTGCATCATCAATGATCATTCATATTTGAATTTGAAATTGCTGAATGAAATTTTGTATTCCAAATTTCCAATAGCATATTACAAAGTAAATCAAATAAGAATAACTAAATAAAATAGATTAACTCAACATACATTAAATTGGAAAACATGAAAATTAGATAGAGCACAAATTGTTTTGTATTCATTTTCAATACATTACAATTTACAGTAGTTCAAAATTTAGAGCAATCTTTGTAGGCCAGTCCAAACATCCTCTGATGACAAAACAATTTGGTTCATAGTATAGACACACTCCCGCAACTTCGTTAGCAATTTATATTTGGAAGTGTGACTTTAAAGCACTGTTGCTTCTACAACTCCATTCAAAGTTCTCACTGGTTTGATGAAATCAATGAATGTATCAAGAGATAATTCTGTAGGAAGAAAGCGTAAATTAGTATTTATTTTGTCCTGCAACCTTATTTTTTAAATTTCTCTTCCAATGAACTTATTTGCGTCAAATCCATTAGGCAAACCAAGACTTTCTGAATTTGCTTTCCTTTGTTCCATCTTTAAGATCTTCTTCTTAGCTTTGTCATCCATTTCCTGTGCTTCCCATAGCTTTTCACATTTTTGAATGATACTTGATACCTTTACTGAGGCATCAAGGCGGGTGCTAATTCCCTTGTTTGATAGATAACTATCACTCTTACTGTAGAGTTGTTGCATAATATCTTTTTCTTTCTTTTCTTTCTTGACAACATCCATGTTCTGTTCAATGTTCTTATGAAGCTTCACATAACATACTCCCATACTTTGAAGCATTTCAAACCACTCAAACAAGCTATCAGACATCCCCAATATTTGGCCCCAAATGTGTTCTTTAGTAATCTTCACTAAATTAGTACTAGTATTTGTTAAAGTTTGAATTGTATTATTGGCCTTCTTTAGTTCTTCTACCATTTTTTCACAATTATTTTTCTGTCTCACTGCTTTGTATTCCCAATGATTGACTTTATCCTCCTAAGAGTCCAATTGCTTTTGCATTTCCCGGTTGGAGTCAGCATTACTCTCCATGGTTTTAAATAACTTTTGTGAAGTGACTCTTTCTTCCTCTAGTTTTTTACTAATTTATTCCAATTTCCCCTTCAATGCCTTCATCTCTACCTGCTCATGTTCCTTCACTACTGCCTCTGCATGTTCCTACTCTGTATTTGTTGATGTGGACCTGTCGATTTTTTAATCTTTTTCTGCAATTCTTTCAAACTGTTCTCTGAAGCTTTCCTCTTTGCTTTTTCATTGGCAATGTCTACCTGTAATGTTTCTATATTTTTCTCAAGCTTACTTTTCTCTCTTTCCAGCTTTAGCAGTGCACTGTAGAAAACTTGGTTTGTAGACTTTGACACATTGATTTTGTCCACATTTTTAACTATGGAAAAATCCATTTGGAGAGTGCTAACTTGAAATTCAGACGGATCTATCTGACTCTCTGGTGGGTTTCCATCTTTTTGGGTGGAATAACAACCATGAACTCCATCATGTCTCTATTTGGGTCATATGTTGGAAAAAACCTGTTGGATGCAGGTTGTTCCTCTATAGCTGCAGTAAGGGCACCAGTCTGCAATGTCTTCTTTATTTCCTTATTCTTGGTTGTTGTTTCTGCAAATTTATTATAGAAATCTTTGAAACAAAAATTTGGTTTTGCAGAAGGATTTGAATGTTTGAAAGGTGAAGCAGAGCTTTCAATGCATGTTGATCTAACTAATGTTGTTTGAGGATTTAAACTCATAGAGGTCTTTGTTGAACTTGAAAGTACAAACAATTCTTTAGGATCGAATCTCCATGTTGTGGACGTGGAAAACTTTTGCTTCTTGACACTATCATCTTCTATGGGATTCTGTGTAGATTCTACCGGCCTCTTTATAGAGAGATCTTGTTGTATAAGTTGCCCAGTCCCACTAGCACTAGTGCCACTACCAGAACTAGTAGCAGTAGATTCCCCAATCCCACCCGTGGCAATGGATGTTCTTGTGGGCACAGTGGTTCCTAATGAATCTAATGTGTCCTCTCCAAACCCAAGGCCTACACCAGGTCCATGATCAATTTTTTCTGTGAAATTGGAATCCAGATGCCATCTCCTATGGGACCCAAACCACTAGCTTTATAACCCATTTTTTTCGCAATGTTTGCCCCTTTGCTATATACTTGTTTATAGTAGTCGTTGACTCCACTGTGACCTAGATTAAATGCAATTGGTGTATTATCATCCTGACTATCTGGAGAAATTTTGTCGTATGCCATGGTAGGATGATCCAAATTCCACAATTTGTTAAACTTTATATCCTCATCTATATCATCCAGATCTGCACTGGTCTTTGGTTCACCAAGATCCTTTCTCATACTCCAAAAATCATTCATTTTTATTTGAGTCCATTTTCTATCCTTACACTCTTCTACTATTTTCTTTGTATTTTTATGTTTGATGGATGAGCACCTTTTTTGTAGAAATTGTAGGACATTCTAGGTTGTACAATGCCCTGGTTTATTGATGTCATAATTTGTGATGACAACTGTTCAACTAAAAAAATTTCCTCAGGGGAAACTTTCTCCATCTCTTTTGTAACGTCATCCCAGCTATCCTTGTTTTTCAACTTCTCTAGAAATGGTTTACTTTCATGTTGAAATAAGTTTGCAAATTTCTTAGTAGCAACAAGCATTGTTTGAATCATGTTGAGTGGATCATACTTCCAGTACCACTCTAAATCAAATTGAAAAATTTCTAAAAAAAAATTTACCACTTTGAATGCCTTTCTCTCAAATGTTAACCCTCGAATTGAGAAAGGTAAGGAAGGGAATATGCTCTTCTTCGACTGGCCAGTGAAGAGTCTATATGTGCTCTCAAGTTGTAGTACATATTCTACTGCAAACACCCTATCTGTCACATGCATTGGAAGTTTGTGGGGTTGTAGATCTGATCTGTAAAACCTTAGCACAGTGTATTCTTCCATTAAGTACCAGTCAACCAATTGAATTGTGCTTCCAAGTTGGATGCAATCCCTACATGAAGCAGACAATCTGGGCATTGGAGTGCTTGTTATTTTTTTGTACAATGGTGCCAAAAAGAAATCTAAAAAATTATTGTAATTCCTTTTGTTATCATACATCCTTATCTGAGGTGTCTAGTTATATATTGGAGTACTTATTGGACTCATCTGAATTTCAAGCTTGTTGTCGTTGCTCATTAATATTGCAGGATGCTTGGCTAGCAAAAGATAGCACAAGTAGGTTGTGAACCTAAATGTCTTAGAATTGCCTATTTTAATCAATGCTAATTGTTCTTGCATCGATTGAACCACGTGTCCAACAAAATTATATCTTACTGGTTCATTGACACAA
>MU226246.1:1926613-1937072 GCA_018584345.1 Thuja plicata
ATAAGGAGGCTTATGGTTCTCACCCAATGAAGCCTTTGCCTCTGTAACTATTAGACCCTTTATAAATGATTTTTTTGCATTTGGCGCGACTGCCTCATATTTGTCTGCCAGCAATCCGAGGTCAATAAGGACATTATAGTTTTGTCAGTCAAACCCTAGGTCTAGCAAACTGAGAAATTCTTCCTGGGTTATTGCTAAAATTTCTTCCTGATTATTTTTATTCACAATTGCTTTTCTTTCTTCATCGTAATTTTTTGCACAAATCAAGACAATTTTTGGGCAAGGAAAAACTTTGGGTAACAACATGCAACCCAAACCTACATCCCACGAAGCAAATTTATTCATTTTTGCACCTATTGATGGATTAAATTTTATAAAGGCAGACCTCTTTGGCCCAGTTGCCTTACTGCACAATGTATGTTTAATAAATATGACTCTCATTTGACCGTTGATAGCAGGATCATAAACATCGTGATACTCATCAGTGAAACCAGGGATTTCTACTAGTTTTCTGCAGTCTATTAAAGTTTTCCCATCTGCTTGCCCTTGGCCTTGAGTTTTTTCTTTCCCCATTATTATTTGGAAGAATGAAAAAATACAGAATCATAGTATTTACTAACAAAATCATAGATAATAACTAACTAACTAAGAAAACCCCATGTCCCCAATTTAAGAAAACCCTAACTGTACATGCATTGTGCAAGAATTAAAATTTCAAAATCAAGTTAAACATAATTTTTTACATTACAAAATCGGGATGCATCAGGCTAGATTTCTTACTCGAAATTATATTTTGAAATCTGGATAGATAGAAGTTAGAATGGCTAAGGCTCTCACAAATTACAGTCTCAAAATCTTCGGCGACGCTTTTACAGTCCTTTTTTGCTCTGCTTCTACGAGCCTACGAGTCGATAGGTTATTAAAAAGGAAACGGTAAAAACCTTTCGTTAAAACTTAAATGTAACAAATTAAATGAATATTACACGTCTCACGTGTCACGTTTTCAAAAATATTTTAATGAATATAAAATTAAAAATGCGTACAAATTTAATGTTAATTACATGTGTCACGTTTCCAGAGTGAGTTTCCAGAATAGATCTTTGAAACCCATAGTACTTCTGAAATACAACTTCAATGGTTCATCTCTCGTAATCCAACATTTGTTATGATTTTAAAATATTAATAATTTAATACATATTACATAATAATTAACTATATTGAATTCCCTTTGAATTCATGCATTCGAGAATACCTTATCTATGAAATTTTAACCAGTAACCAGTCACCATTAAATGATAAAGTTTGGAAACATTAAATTATTACATAAACAAAAGTTCAACGCAAATATTTTATATTATATTACGCAAAATTTCAATACAAATTTAGAAATCAACAACGCCCATAGGTCATATCTATTAATGATTCTTATAATAAAAAAAAATACAAAAGCACTTCAAATTTCTTAAAACATTTTCATATTTTTTTTTAAACATACGTTATTATAATTTACATCATTACAAAAACCCTGGTAAGCTGCTACCACTAGAGGGAGACACAGTAGATACTAGGACAAGGACATGGACAGAGACATAGTCAGGGAATATCTGGCTGAGGTTCCCTTCCTTCTATATGGAACTTTGAAGAGAGGATAATCTCAGAGAATTCTTCTAGCCATCGATAGTCCTCGGTATCCTCCAGGTTGTGCCACTTCCAGAGGAAATTCCTCCTAATCTATGCCCATTTTCGATGACGCTTGAGCTTCTCAACATCAAGGTTTAGTGGAAATGGTTTCCTGGGCACATTTTTCATGGTTGTAGAATCCTCGGAAAATCATTTTTCCAAGGAATACCAAACCCAATTTCTACAAATACGACAACATTCACATCATCGCCGAGGTACTCTTTTCTAAAAAAATTCCTTAGAAGCATGAGAATTTACACCTTTTACCCACCCATGTCCAACAGAGATGCCATGAACCGAGACAAAATGTCGATGTTAACTCTATACCTATTTTAATTCTCCAGAAGTTCACGTCCTAGCACCATCCTTATAGCCTCCTTGGTGAAGGCTCCCAACTCCGTAGCAATAGACGCCAAGATTGGGTCTATGACCAGGCCCAAAAAGGCCTTCTTATCCTCCAAGGTAGTGCATCTTAAACAAATTGGAGTGTCCATTGAAAATCAAACTGATTAGTATTCTAATTTTTGACAAAAAAACAAAGAGAACCGAGCAGTCACAGACTATTTCCCCAAATCTGCTTTCATAATCAGAATTTAACGGCATATATCATCTATTTATAAGCCCTGATTGAAATTCTTTCTCTACCCTAAAGATCTAATTAATTCGTAAGTAAAATGGTAATTGTCCTTCAATAATCTCCAAATCTTTCATATTTAATGCAACAGTGGGTGAAATTAGAAACAACACTTATGATAAGACATTTGCTTTCTTTGGAATAACAAAGGCCGAACGTCACGCAGGTGGACATAACAATTCTTTATTATAAAAAAAACTTGAAATGTGTGCCCACTCCGCAAAAATAATATGCAAATTATGTTAGCAACGAAATGGTGGCAGAAAATGAAGCTTTACCATTGATGTAAGATCATCGAACGGTCAGAAAACAATGTCCTTAAATGACATGATGTTTTCATTTAAGTCTTAACTTTAAGGATTTATTCTATCGAGGTAAATTGGTAATGAATAGATAATGATGTCACAGTTCACACTTATCTGTCATTGAAAATTGAAAAGCTCCATCTAAGCCGCAATTAATTGTCATTACTTTACTTGATGTCATATCTACTCATCGCCATTAATTAAAATTTCTATCTAATATTACCAGAAACGACTATGTAGCAGACAAAATATGTCTAATATGACAATTTGGTAGGTTTTATTAATTAAATTTAAAACTATACGACAGTTGTTTATAATTTTTAAATTACTTAATAAATATTTTCATAGACTCACAGTCTCACACGTTTGTTGGATTACAACATATCAACGGCCAAAGATGAATTTCAGGCCTATTCATGGTCTTCATAATCTTTATGGAAAACTCTCTGCGGAATCATGACATGTGATATGATTGATTGTGGACTTATTGGTACGATCAATCATACCACGTGTCATAATTCCATCGAGAGTTTGTTGTAAACATTATGAAGACCAACAATAGGCCTGAAATTCACCTTTGGTCATTGATATGTTGTAATCCAACGTATGTGTGAGTCTGTGACATCATAGTAGTGGGACCTGATGCAACTTCAACGTCAAATCAGAACCATTGGATTAAGAGAGATGAACGGTGGAAGGTACATTTCAGACGGAATGTGGTGAGATAACTCCTTTACTCAAAACTCTCTCCGAAATCATCACACGTGTCATTCTTTGAGATTGAAAAATCAGGAGAATGAAAATTTAATTATAGTTATTTCCAATTATTAAATCTCCATACAAACTACACAACTATTGTATTAAATCGCCAAGTTTATATGTATTTTTTAAAAACATTCGCCATGACAATTAAATTAATTACGCCATGATAAAATAATTTTGCCATAATTTATCAGTAAAATTTTCTAGCTTCGCTAATTAAATTAATAATTTTTCTATTAAAATCCTTTGTTGTCGCCATATTTTTATAAAAATGGTATACATTATTAAAAAATTTGCCACCAAATATCCATAATTTGAACCACAATTCGCCATCAATATTAAAAAATTTCCCTCCAAAAAAAATGTGATTCGCCACAATTTTATACTTTTCGGGAGGGGGAGGGGGTTCTTAAAGTTATCCCTGAAGTATAGAGGAAGATGAATATCTTGAGGAACAACTTACTCTAGAACATACAAATGAATATAATGGAATTGAACAAGAAACTAACACTACCGATATAGCACCCGCTATCGGTGAGATTATAGAACCTGAAGAGGAACAAGTTGCGAAAACTTTACAAATTATGACTATGATAACAACAACAAAAGAGATGAAAAACATAGATTTAGAGAGCGAAGAGATTGAAGACCTCGATGAAAGACCTGAATTTGCAATTTTGAAGAAAGATCCAAATAAGTTACACTACAAGGAAAATGTATTATATACATAGAAATATAGAGAAAAGATAGCTATAGAGAAAAACATAAGGGAGAAACATAAGAATAAGATTATGAAGAGGACAGTTGAAATATTTTCAAGCCTACTACCAAAAATCACTATTGATGAAAATGAATCGGTTAGAGCATAGTTAAGAACATTTGTGGACACAATCAGAGGTAATCAGAATATTAAAAAAGAAATTAGAGGAAGAATACAACACAAATCATTCATGGACATAAGCATAATCAAAATGACAGAAGTGACATAATTATTATTGGAGAAACTACAAAATATGAAGGAGACATTAACTACAACAATTGAGATCACAAAGAAGCTACTTACAGGTAATAGTACATTAGTTGAGCAATCATGTAAGATAAATATATCTATGGAAATGATGCAGAAACAGATACAAGCTACATCAAATCTGCTGACCACAATGGACAAGAATGATATCGAAGGAGCTACCGACAAAATGATAAATATGAAGAGTCATATCAAAGTGGTTAATTGTCTACAGGAGAAATGGAATATAGTTTTGGGAAGAGTATGGACAGAAGGAGCACAAAATAGTTAAGTACCATAACAGTCAAATTTTTGTTTTTAGACGCCTTTGACATTGTTGTCAAAGTGGGAGAATAATGACTCGGGTGAATAACAAGAAGAGAGTGATAGGAAGAAGAACAATGAGAATAGTAAGGAGGAAATGAGTAAAGTAGAGTGATGGGAGTAAGAAATGAAAAAGATGAAGGGAGTACAGGAAAAAGGGGAGCAACATGAAGAAGTGTGATGCAGGAAATTTTTTGCCATTAATGCAAAAGGGGGAGATTGTTACTTGAAAAATTACTCTATAGGGTAAAGAATGATTTTGATAATATTATCATTGTTGGAAACTAACACAAAGGATAAGAAACAAATATCAAGTATAGAGTACTATCAAAAAAGCATAGTTTATCGGAAAGAAGGTTATAACTATCAGCAAGGTTTATCAGAAATTTTTATTGGCGGAAGGAATCGAGAATACTAGAATCGAGGACAATATCTTATTATCACATCGGCCTATGCAAGAATCAAAGAAAACCTAATCAGGGCACAACCATTTTGGAATTTTTTTGGAAAACATAGATTAGGTCAAGAAAATACTTTAAAAGGATATCAGAGAGAAGGAGAAGATATATAGAAGAAGAAGAAGAAAGAAGCGACAACACAGAGTATGAACAAGTATCGGTGAAGACAAGTGAAGTATAAATCAGAGAAGGAACTGAGAAGAATGAGATTTGATAAGCTTTAGAAGAAAGAATTCACATGGAAAATTTCTTGTTGATTTATTCCTAACAATTTAGAGACAAGATTGTGAAATCCCTTAATCGGGTAGTCTCTAACCGGACTGAGAAGTTCTACTCAAGAACTTATTGTAAATCCTTTAATAGAGTGAAAAATGTATAAGTGGGATAAAATACTTTAACCAGGCTACTCCTAACATGGTATAAGACTTTAACAGGTCTTTAGGTAAATTCCATAATTGGGTAGCTACTTTAGCAATTCTTTTGTAAGCTCTTAATCAGGCACCTTATTATTGCAGTGATAAGTTGTGGGTTCCATTCCCACCGCAGTTTTTCCCTCTCACCAAGGGCGACACCAAAATATTGCGTTAAGTGTTGAGTGTTTGAGTGTTTATATGTTTATGTTTATATATGTACAAAGCTATCGGTTATCAGTTATCGGTTAATATTACAACAATTATCGGATATAGACAAGAATAGATTTCAGTATCGGTAAACATAAGAGTTAAAGTTTGAGATTGAAAGGGAATAAGTGTGAATTGTTTGAGGTCCTGATTCACCCCCCGCCCCCCCCAGTCCCTTACCTAAATCTTTCCAACAATTGGTATATAAATGCATAAATACTCATTAATAATTATTTATCAAGTTGTATTTTTTTTATCGTAAAAGGTTGTTGTCAATTATTTTATTAATATCAGTCTAATTACAACCCATCTCACTAGGGGCACTGGTAGGAAAGAGCGGGGTGGAGAAAACCTCAAGTCTTTCCCTAAAAATTTAAAAGAGTTAGAGCAAAATTTATATCAAAATTTCCTTACAAACATCCCGATCTATTAGATCTAGGAAATCATAAATCTTTGTTAATTTTTCATCTTTAACTAGAAACATAGTTTTAAACTGCATATTGTTGTCTTGAAGTTTGAATTTTGTCTTAAGTGGTCATGTATTGGTCCCTTTCTCTCATACTGATACTGCAAAACAAATATCCTTTCGACCAAGATCGTTGTTAGCCTTTTCATAACAATGCATAAAGTAACAACAATTTGTTATAAGATATCTGATTCATTTCAAATTCTTATGATTGCTAGAAATTAAGAAATCTATTATTGACCTTGTCAACTTTGATGCATTTAACACATGTAGCTTTTCATACCAAAATTTCTTAATTCAAAATACATATTAAATTTAGTTTATCCTAATCATTAAGAGACTCAAATAACATAAAAAGAAGTTAATATCTACCAACTCCTCATCAACTTATTGAAATCAGTCTCCCCCTTAAGTTATTATAACCTTATACATCTCTTAATTTGGGATCAACATGGATTATCTGCGATTTGTGTGTATATTGATTTCAAAATAAGAGATAACCAAGGCTACAATTACAAAAGGGGATTTACCATACAATTATGAGTCCATTTGTGATTCCCTATTTTGATCATGTGTAGCTTACCACCTAATGTGGTGTATTAATAATTATGGATGTATCAATAGTACAAACATTATTGTAAATAAATTTTAAATTATTTAATATAAATATGTCAGAAATGAAATCACTGAATTTTAAAAAGTTAGATTAAGCTACCATAATAAGACCATATTGTTTAAATATGTTCCTGAGCGTGGTCTTGAACGTAGCTAGCCATAGAATGTGATGTTTACCTAAATATTTTGCATTCAAAGTCTTTTAGACATTCCTGTCTAAAAAACTTATAACCTCACTCAGATGTTAATTGCTATATCTAGAATAAATCAAAATCACAATTATAATTCTAATACAATGAGCCGCCATTTTATTTGTATTATTGAATTATGAATATGTTTATAGAGCTCTAGTTTGGTATTCCATAAGGGATATGACATACTCAAAATCTAGTGTAGTTGTCTCAAAATCTGAAATAGCAATTTTTATATTATCCTTGTTTCTCTCTTTGTCCTCTAGTTCAACCAATTCTTCCTCTGGTGGTTGTTGTGATCTTTCAGTAGCCTTTAATTCCATGATTTTTCCTATTAAAATCTCTCTTTCTTTGTTAATGGATTCCATGTCGATGTTGTTAGCTATAGTTGTATTAATGTTATCCTCTAGAACTTCTTCGCTTATTTCCTTCAACTGCTCAAGAATGATTGTCTAAATTATTTGATGTTGTGGTCTTCTTCCTTCATCATTGGCTTATTCCCCAATAGGGAGTGTGTAATTCTATCTAATTCTGTATTATTGATACCTACTTCAGAGGATGATCTTTCCTTGGGGAGACTTGTACAAGGTCTAGTGGTTCCTTATTTAGAACACCTTCTACTTCTGTATCCACAATTTCCCCATCCTCGATATCCTGAATATTATCAGTCTGTGGAGTTTCAATAATTTCATACTGTATTCCTAGATTTTGATTAAGAACATTGGTATTTCCTTGTTCATTACTGATCTCATTGCTAACTTGTGGATTGGTTGTATTTAAGGGGAAAGAGGAGACCCTATTCAGGGTTTGGTCATGCCTGCTATCCCTTTGAAATTCATCAATGATAAACCCACCTTTATCTTGGTTGAATCTTATATTATCATTTGGTGGGGGACCCAGAATTTGGGGAAATTCTCCTTCAATTTTCATGATATGAATGTTTTCAGTTGTCTAAGCAATTTCATAGTTTTTTGTGATAAAATGAACCCTCCTTTTTCTAGATTAAAATCTATAATAAGATTATTATCTGTTGGGGATTGTTCGTTGTCATTATTGTCTTGAATTAGAGGGTTATTGTCTGCAAATTCTTCAACTAGTTTAGGGTTATTAAAAACTATATTACTGTAGATTTCTCCTAAATAAGGTTCAGGTTTTAGAACATAAATTGAATTATTAGTAATAATCTTAATTGGTGAGAATTTCTTGTATTGATTAGCTTTTACCAAAATTTTTACATTATTTGAAGAAGCGTAATTTTATTCTAAACCCTCAAAACCACCTAGCATATCACCTATTGTGACCAAAATATGACTGTGTAATATCTCAATAGGAAGGTTGGGAATATTTACCCACCTGAGACTAGATGAGATATTATTATTAAAAGGGTCAAAATTTTGAATCCAGTCAAAAAATATTAACAGGAAACCCTTGCAAAAAATAGGTGATTCAGAAAGAAATCTTTCTTTCAGAGAAACTTGCATTCCATCAATAAAGAAGTCGTTGTCCAAGGAAGTGATACTTACCTAATCTCGATAAGAATCTTTAAGCCATTTGATAATGTTGAACCCAAAAATCTCATGTCCACCCCATTTCACATATATATCGTGTTTTTTGCAATGATCCCAAAGACCCTCAGAGTAAATATTGCTAATAATTAAAGTGCTCTCAGTCTTGCTGGGGCTGGAACATTTACTTTATTCAAAATGATCAAATTGCCCATTTTTCTCTCTAGGGTTTGAATGTTGTCGCACATGTGGTGCGAAATACTATAGAATTATGTCCCTATGTAGAAGGATTTAAAAAAATGGAAGACGACTTACCTAGTGAAAGCTTGTTTTCTCCTGTGATGGAGGGGGGAACTTTTCTAGTAACTGGAATAACCCACACCATTTTGACTTTCCTTGATTTTTGATCCTCATTGTTGAAAGAAACCCTAGCTGAGTTTTTATTTTCTCTACGACAACATACCAAATGCTAGCCATTGTCTATTTCAATGCTTGTTCCTTGTGTTGAAACACTAGGATAGATGGTTCCCCGGATATGATTGTAAGCAGTGGTAATGGGGGAAACAATCTTTTTGTGCTCAATTTACAGTAATTTATTCCTGTGAGGAGAGAATTTCAATGCCCTTGAGAGCTCACGGGAAGCGCTTTTGTTATTTTGTCCATCGTTGGTTTTCGCCTTTGGGACCAGTTAGCAAGTAATTTAGGGCATCAAACTGATTTCTTATTACCAAACCACCGTGATAGGCATAAACTCTGCCATATTTAGTTTTATTGAAAAACTTGATTTGTTTATTCATGTGCAGAACAAAAGTTTTCAAATTTCATCAAGTTGCATATTATAAATATGTTGTAAATATTAAATTAGTAAATTAAAATATTAAATGTAATTTAATTGCACATTCACTTGATAAATTGAATTATGAAATTAATTAATAAGTTGATTTATTTGCATGAGTGGGAATTATTAATAAGAATAAATCTTTTTGTTCTATTTTTTAAGTTGAGTTATCTCATCTTAGGGTTTGCACATTCTAGAAACCCTAATTGAATGGGTTTTTCTTTATTAGAGTTATTTTTGGTCAATAGGTACACACAGGGTTACAGGTATTTTTGAAGATTTATTTGGATTGTTGAAAGAATTGTTTTAATGCTGGAGTATTTTGGATTTTTGAATTGGCCATTGTTGTTTTCATATCAACTAATGAATATAAGGTAGGGATTGAAACCCTTGCAAATATCAATCTTTCAAAATGATTGTCTACATTATGGCTACCAAATCTGATTATGGTTTTGGTTTGATTGTGTTTGGATATTCTGTTGTTTTGAGATATTGGAAAGGAAAGGTTATTAAAATCTCTTGTTGGAAAATTTTGTAATACTCAGATCTAGTAAACCATTGTATTCGGATTTGAGAAAACTATATTCAAATTGATCATGTTAAACCCTAGGTTTGCATTGAGTATTTTTTTAGCCAAACCATTGCAAGGAAAATATAGAATAAAAACCAATTAGGGTTTGAGTGAATTCTTGATAGAAATCTGACAGATTGGGTCAAATTGGAATCACAAGACTAACAAGGTATTATTTTACAAATTAGTTTTAAATTTCCTCTTCTAGGAAAAGATTATTTTAGAGAATGTAAATATATGTTTTTTTATATGAAATATATATATTATTTGGTTTTAATTATTTTAAAAAAGTTGCCTTTGAGAAGAAATTGATTAAAATATTAAGATTTGGAAAAACAATTATTTTTCTAAGGAAAATAAAGCATATACATATATATTTTAAATTATATATATATCCTTAATTTTATAGTTTCCTTAATAAAATGAAGTCGCTAGAAAAGTCTCAGAATATTTACCAAAGAAAATTATATTATATATATATATA
>MU226246.1:1957599-1983789 GCA_018584345.1 Thuja plicata
TAATACATTTAACATTTCACTTATTTCCCATCTTTTGAAAATAGCCATACGAACTATAACTTTCTGAAAACCATTCGCCATAACAAATAAATTAATTCAATTATTTGGAAAATAATTTTGCCATTTTCTTATAAAAAAGGTATCGGTTATTAAAATATTCGCCAACCAATATCCATATTTCAAAACATAATTCGCCATCAATATTAATAATTTTATTAAAAACAAAAATTATAATCGCCATTATTTTATAAAAATTGGCTAAACTATTAAAAAATTCGCCACCAAATATCCATTGATTGATGCAGAATTCGCTAACACTATTAAATTTTTTTCACCCAAATGACATGTGATTCGCCACAATTTTATAATTTTTGGGAGGGGGGGGTTCCTTAAAGTTATCCCTAGTCTTGACAGAGATGGACAACAACCTTAGGTTGTTCACTTCCCAAAACATGAATATTATTGACATGAGTAGGTTCTTTAATTGAATGAGAGAGAGAGCATCAATGATGGAATCCTCTTCTCCTAAAGTATCTTTATGGTAAAGACTAACTTTAGTACAGGGACAAACATAATTCATGAATGCTTCATCCTTAGGAGGAAGATTAGTCTCTGTTACCAAAATGTCATCTTCTTTTATGTAAGTTCTTTCATGGGCGAGAGTATAATCAACATCATCAATCATCCAACAGCTTATCCCAAATAGGGAAATCATGAAGAATAGGAACATCCTTATGAATCAAGAAAACACTAGGATGAGGATTCACAAAAATTCATCATCTCTCACCAAGATATTCTCATGGAGGGGGAACATATTAAGAGAAGAGTTAATATCAATCTCCAATATTGCTCCCAAGAGAGAGAGAGAGGCCATTGAGAGAAAATTTAAAGTCATCTTCTTGCACTTATACATGTCCTTATGATGAAGAGAATATTTGGGAGATGGTGATATAAAAGAAGTCAAAGCAACATCACATACATTGAATTGATTCTTTTTAACACTATCATGATGTTAATTCAATTTGATAGAAGCATGTTGTTTTATTTCAAAATTGGCACAATGATTGCAAGAAAAAGCCCTAAAAAGTTTTTGCAACATTCAAAGAAATGCATGCAAATGAAGTTAAAATACATCAAAAGCATAAAATGAAAAAATTAGTTTTGTATTTTAAGAATAAGGAAGAGACAACATGCAATGCATAAAAGTGAGGCAATGCCAATGCATACAAATGAGATCTGGTGTCAAAGATATGATATCTGTAATGCATACAACATAGATCTAACCACCAAAATTAGAATGGAAATGTTAGAAGATGGGTTCACCAAAATGTACAGTATGAAAAGGGGATCACCTAAAAGGGTCTAATTTTTCCCCAATTCATAAGGTACATTGGAATGTGAAACCTCCTCAAGTCAAATCATGTCAACACTACAAGAAGAGATGAAGTGATGCCAATATCAGATTTGGGTAAAATGGGGCTTCTATTCCTTTGTTGCTTAGAATGTGGAAGGAGATGAATGTAACAGGGTTGTAAGTGACCAAAATCACCTAAATTCTCCTATAAAAATGCTAGAGAGAGATCAGAGATGAATTGAATGCACATGGAAATGGAATAAGAATTATGAAGATTCAGATCTAAATTCTCACTATCAAAATCTTAAAATCAATTGTAATTGCAGATCTGGTACCTTGAAACTATAACCCATATGCCTGTCAAATTTCACTTATTTTTGCAAGGCGAAGAACGACTAGAAAGGTGTAGAACTACTAGAAGGGTACAGAACAGCTAGAAGGGTGTAGAACAGGAAAGGTGCAGAATGATAGGAAGGGTGCATAACATTTGAAACGTTGTGCGCCCTGCACTTTTTCCTGAAAATTGACAGAGATCTTTGTAGGGTCTTGTATTGCTCAGATATGAATTTGTACGTTTGTAGACTATACCTGCACACAAAAAAATAGAGGAAAAGGTTGTGGACAAGGGTTTAACCAAGGTCAAACCCTTGTTTAGGAATCAACCTTGAAATATGAAATAAAAAGTATGAACTATAAAGCATGTAGTAAACACAAAGGCTTAGTACTGTGTTAATGTGCTTGCCCTCATGGATGGATGTTTGTATATCTTAGATCCATGAAATATGCTTGTTGTAGATGTTTGATTTGTAGTTGTTGACCTTGTAGAAGAGATGTAGGATCAATGATGCCTTCACATGTGCATAGATCTATAAAACCACTCGTAGATCTTGATTTGCTTGAATTACTTGATCACACTTGAGAGAGAGAGAGAGAGAGAGAGAGAGAGAGAGAGAGAGAGAGAGAGAGAGAGAGAGAGAGAGAGAGAGAGAGAGAGAGAGAGAGAGCNGAGAGAGAGAGAGAGAGAGAGAGAGAGAGAGAGAGAGAGAGAGAGAGATCTCCACTAAGGCACCACCATGGGATAGAAAAGATAAACCAATTTGAAGAAGATTGCCTTGATGAGATGAAAGAAGAAGAGATCTTGAATGACCTTGGCTTGAAATCTTGAAACCACCTAGCTTGCTTGAATGCTTTTGAAAAATTGATCACAAAATGTTCTTACTTTATAACTTGAGAGTACTTGTGGATATCAAAATGAGGAGAGTTATAGCGCTTATGTACATTATTACCTCTCATTTTAGGGTTCAAAACTAAGCCAAGATGACCATTGGAGAAGAAAATAATATAAAACCCTGATATCGGGCCCTGGGCCCAACTTGGTGCAATTTTCAAGGGTGTCGAATGTTTTAAATGTTGTGCACCTGAGTGCAGAATATTTGAAATGCCCTACACCTTGAAAAAAGCACCCAAAATGGAACTGAGGTATTGGGACGACGAATAGAGACCATGGTTTGAATTGCAGGTTGTAGGGATCAAGCAAAACATGCAAAAGACCTTGAAATCACCAAAGAGGGGCAAAAGACCTTGAAATCACCAATGATGGGTGCTAACTTTGTAGGACGGTACACAGTGAACAAAGGGAAATTCAAAAGCAAGACAACCTCCCTCCATTTTTAAAAACAATGGTAACCAAGCCTTTAAGAACGCGACTTTGATTTATCCTCTTTTGAGATTCATTACATGAAAGAGGTGCATAATTATAAGGCTATTTGGACTCATCGACAAAATAGTCTAACAGTGCTTATGTAAACTTAAGTAATATGTGTCTGCGTCCTAGGAGAATAATATAACTAGGTACAAAACTTAAACACGCTAATAGACCCAATTGATCATTAATGTCATACGTTTAGTAGAAAATACTCAACCAATCAAGTGGGAGTTACTAACATATCGATCGAAAGACTTTCATGTATAGATTGAGAAATTCCTCATGCAATTGAGCCTTGTTAATATGGGACAAGAACACAACTCACACATTAGCATCAATGTTAATTTAGTAATTTATGACTCATAATGGAATCCATTGTAACTTTGACAAGATAAAGATAGCCTCAAATTCATCATTAACATTGCACCTTTAACAAGTTCAAAACTTTTCTCAAATGTCTACAAGCCAACTCCTCATGAGATCATTCAATTTTTGTGCTTCTACCAACTCCTAAGTGCCTCAATATTTGAATTAGGCACATAGGTAAAGTTAGGGCTACATCCATCACTTAATTCCCTTGGATATAAAAGTCTTCACAATGATCACCCTTTTCTCCTTGTCATTATTGGTACCTCATATAAGAATCTCGAAGCCAAAATTACATAGCTTGCTCCAAGTGTCCTAATGCTAGATTCTAAGAGCCTCTACACTTTATGAACTCCATGGTATCTTCTTCCAATCTGCTTCCCTTTAAAATATCACTAGAACATGGTTTGAACTTTCTACACCTTGATTTCCTATTCAACAACTTCGTCGTTATCTTACTATCTACATCGTCATTGCATGCATGGCCCTTTACAATAATTTCTCTACATATTTTAGTTGAGATCCCCATATATCGCATCTACCTCAAAGAACCCCAATGGATCTCTCTAAGCATCATAATCTCTCCTCCCAATTTTGAACTCTTGTGAACAAAGTGTGATTCAAAACGTGGATGAACACAATCTAATTCAAAAGATCAGCAAATAAAAGTCTTCATCATTCATGGTTTGTTGCCATTATAATTTCTCATTTAACCATTGCATCTCTATTCCCATACAATCATTAACAAGCAGCACATTGATCCTTAAATACTATACAAATACATTGGTAAAGCCTACATATTTAGAATTCATTTCATCACCAAAATTATAGGGAAAAATGAGATAAGCAGCAAATTCACATTAGTTCAAATTTGCAAATAATGACTAAAAGTAGTTGTACGAGTTTTACATTAAACTTACTTATATTCAGTAATAGTAAATTCAAACCACCCTAATTAGTTATTTTATTCAATGTATATTATTGAATCCACCCTAGTCAATTATTTTATTCGATTTATGTTTTAACGTATGGTGTTTCTAATCTTAAATTTGATATACACATTATTTGGATGCTCAACCACCAAAATTTACCCTTTACTTCGGTAACTAACTTTTTGAATCAAATCACGCAATTAATTGTTAAGCAGTTTAGAAATGGTTACAACATTTTTTACACATTTTGTTTCAAAAGTTCGTTTTTTTTTAATTTTGATTAAGTTTTTAAAACTGAAATTTACCAAGGAAATCAGATGAATAATTTCCATCCTGACTACATAGTCTCCCCACAAGTCATTTTCCCGAGCTTTGCTTGTAAGGATACAAGTTCTTTCTATATGAAACGGTACTCGGTATCTCATAATTTACTGTTTCTATCAAACAATCAAAAATATACATTAAAAAATGTTTTAACGCTAAATAAACTTCAGAAGTCCACAGTGCAAAAAATACATCCACAACATTGAAATAGAAAAACAGGTGATTAGGAATACAGTCCCCTCTTTTTCTCTGCCAACTTCGTGGTACAATAGTAGTAGCTCATAATCATCCAATTTGAAACCAGGGAAACTGGGTCTCTATCATGAATACACGATACAACCGTGGAACCAACAAATTTCGGGGAAATGCCAGAAGTGGAACCATTCGTTGATTATATACGATGACAAATGAGCAATTCAAATAGTCAAGCGAAATTGTAAATCGTGGCCTATGCTATGTATACAGCAATATAAATCATTCTCCTTGACATGAACTTTAGGCAAACTATGTGTACAGCCCAGTCTTCCAGACAACACTGTAGGTTGGAACCACAGAAAAAAAAAAGATCAAACCTGAATAAGTTAGTTGGATCTCATATTCTCTTTTCCATTCATCCCTCGGTCACATTTTCCCGGACTTCCAGGACCATTCGCAGTTCCACCACTTTCTTCTGAAGCTCTGGTATTTCGTGTTTTTAAAGGACTTGTCATGGCACTTGTACCTTTGTGCATACTCCTTGGCAATTTTAGAGGAATAGCTGATTCTTGAACAGAAGTATTTGAGGGTTCCTCTGCAGTACGTGAGACGGGCCTTGCAGACAAAGATGTGTTGTTAGTCAAGGAAGTGCCTGGAGCAACTAACTTAGTATTTGTTGTTGTCGTTGATGTTTCTTTGGGCTCAGCATTAGATTGAGGTGCAATTTCAACTATCTGAATCTGTGGTTTCTTCCATTTTTTCCGTCGATTGGCCTTAGAATTAGTTTGATCTTGAGATGAGACCTGGTAAATACAAAATTTTAAAAAAAAAAGGGCAGTGCAGTAAATACATAATAAAAGTAACTGCAATGCAATATCCAAACAAAGGAGAACAGTAAATACAAAATGCAAAGCATACCTTAGTGTTACCAATATCTGTAAGTGGTTTACGGTGGCCATCATTATGTTCTTGTTCCCCTTCCTGCTCTCTATTTGAATCAGCATGTACCTCATGCCTTGTAAGTGACTCTTTTAATGCATTCTCTAGCAATGATGCGCCATGCACAGCAAGAGCCTTGGTTTCAATGTTGTTGTTGTCAGTCCTCTTGATCTCATCCTTGTCATGGATTCGTCCCTGTGCCTTGCTCACTCCAATAGTCTCCACAGATTCTGCTACTTCCATATCATCCATTGTTGATGGCTCCACTTCCATCTCCATATTTTCCTTGTTTGCGCACCTTTTAAGCTTGCACCCACACCTGGGCCCACAGAAACTACCTGCAGCCTTGCATCCACACTTCATAGTCTTACAGCCTGAGATGCGACTACATGCGCAGCAACCCTCAGTATCTGATTTTGTTTTAATTTCATTTTCCCCACACGCAGTCTCACTCAAAGATTCATTATCCTGCAAATCACTGCCAACGCTGCCACTTGACTTCCTGTCTAAAGGTTTAGACCCTTTTGGACCCATAAAGACCCTGTTCTTCTTCATTGTTGTCTGTTCTTCTAAATCTTCAGCCCAATCCACATCCTCCTCATCAGATTGATCATCACTTGAGGTGTCCATATCTTCCTGCTCTAACATGTCAATCTCATCAATGTGTGGAAAGCTGTACATCTGGGAAACGCGTGAAGCCTGTGGGGATAAATAGATAGAAAACAGAAAGCTAGTTAGTGTGTTACAATAGAGAAATATTCAAAAGTAAAATACAAAAGAAACACTCAAAGCAAGTTATAGCGTGGCACTGTTGCTTTATGATTTTAAATATGAAGTATTTTAAATTATCCAAAATTTGCATACTTGGAAGACATTTAAAAATGCAAAGCAAAAAAAATTGAGAGAAAGTTATCGCTCTGGTAGACATGCCTTGCGTAAATCATAAGGGAAATTCCCATTGCCTGTATTTGAAATGTCAACAAGGGATGCTTGGTTTTGCAGCTGTTTTGATGCAAAATGTCCATCTCGTTGGGATGAAACAAAATTCAAATTGTTTGAATGTTTGTGAGTACTAACCTGTCAAATAATAATAAAATATTAGCACAGAGATGCCAGCGAAAACATCTCTTGAAATGTATAACAATGCTCAATCAAATTAGCAAGAATGGTGTAGCCAATAAAAAAGAATCTACCAGCTCCTTTGACCGCAATTTCTTCTCTAGTTCCTCCCTTTGAGCATCACTCTGCCTTAATGCAGAGCTAAGCTTGTGCAAATTTATTTTGATCTCCCGAATCTCTAGTCCTTTGTCTTGTAACTGACACCTGTACACCCATCAACCCAGTCAGTAAATTAAATAATATATTATTTAAAACCAACACAGTATTATCTCCAAAAAATATTCAAACTGTGAAAATTAAATTACTTTTAATTCTTCAAAAATGACTATAAAATTGCAGAAATGTACAAACAGAATCTATGGCCAGCACATATTGCTATAGATGGAAACAGACTGGATGGTCAAAAAATAATAAAATACCTTGAACTAGCTGCTATGTTGAACAGATAACTGAGTAAAACTTTTGCATCACCCATTGATCTCAATTGATTCCAACGACCTCGCCCACCAATAAAAGTGCGTTCACGTTCTTCTGCTTCAGACAGTTGGGATGCCATGTTCACAAGGACGGCAGAACTATTGTTCAGCATCTCTTCAAGAACTTTCATCCTTGCCTCCCTTGCACTTGGAGAGCCTGAGGGAGTACCACCACTGCAAAACCCACAACAGTAAACACACAAGTATAACAATAAATTCATGAACTATAAAAGCAATTGATGCTATCTGTGCATTAATAAACATACAATTACAAAACATCGCACCTTTCATGGGCTTGCTTTAGTTTAGCTAGCTCTTTTGCCATTTCAGCTCTCCTGTATCAAAACCAGTAAGGTAGTGCATTAATAAATCAAACAATCATGTTGTATTTTAAGGAGGAATCATTGGTTGTTTGGCTCTTACGATTGACTTTGCTTTTCATACTCGGAGCGAACTTCATGTACACGAACAACTACTTCTAGCTCTTGTTCAATGGAATGCTGCAGAGCTTTCCCGCTTGTCTGGAAACATGGTAACCATATTCATAGAAAAACAAAATACAATAGGCTTAAAAACATAAAATATATTAGAGCAAAGAAAATTCCAGAATAAACAATAAAAATGGCATACATTCTTCACAACCAAATGTCTCAAAGCATGTAGAACTTCAGAAATAATACTTGGTTTAATACATGTAGCCAAATAAGATGAAAATACAAGATTTAGCAGCTATGGTCTGGAATAGTATGATAATCTTTTCATTGTAATAGAGTGCCTTTAGTACAAGTTAGATCACACGTCAGAATTAGAATAACAAATTTGATGTCTAAAACACAAACTCATTACAGCAAAATCTGTTCAAAATTACCTGACCACTCCCACTCATGCCTCCTGCAGAAAAGCAATTAAATATGTTAGACAAAAGCTATTCTATCAATGCAACCCCCAAATAATAGCTTTTCTGCACTTCCAGTCCTACCAGTGGAATCACGTGATGAAACTTTGCGAGCTTCCAGGATCTCTTTTAGCCTCTTAGTAACCATGGCCGCCTCTTCAGTTTTCCTTTGAAGAACCTTTAAATATAAGAAATAGTGATTAGAATTTGTTTACATAGATTTCTTCTTGATAAATATAAAAAAGTAGATCTCCTTACCATCTTTTGCCGTTGGTGTAATGCTTGGAGTTTATGCATCTCATATTCATTTCTCCTCCCTTCTTTTTTTAGCTATTCAAAACAAGCAACAAACATTTTTGATATGCCATCTTAAGTTAGAATTATAACCTCTTTAATATTATACTAAAAACTCAAAAAAGTTCTTTAGATTTACAAAACATGAACTGCAGCATGGACAAGCAGAGACTATTAACCATATTTAATTAGAATATTGTCCTAAGATGTCAGAATGGTAACCCCTTAAGGTTTCTTGCTCATCACCATCAGCAATGACACAGTTTGTTAAATTGTTTATAATACATTCTAAAGACATGCACAGACAGTCAGCTTCTCATAGCATGAATTTATTTGATGTTGAAAGCAGCTCGGTATAAAATACACCACCATATCACCTTGCTCCAAAAGGAAATAATTGTACTGAGATTTAAAGCATGATGTAAAGAGTATCATGTTTTTTAGAAAAGAACAAACAATCAACATAATCCTGAAACACAAAAATGATTCCAACTCTGGGTCTTCTTTTATTTCATCTTCAGGAATTATTCATCTAGGTACAAAATGAATCTTTTGTGCCTCTAATACGACACAAAATCATGAAAAAGGAAATATCTCCAGTGCCCCTATCTTACTCTTGTATTAGAGGTTTGTTTATTAGTACTTACTAATGACAATGTATGTATTGTATTTTTCGAACAATTGGTATCAAAGACAAGTTGGTTCCTTGAGTTGCATGTGAGCTGCATGTACTTCCATGTTATTTCAACATGGGTTGCATATGCTTGCATGCTAATCCAAAATCTAGATTTGGTTATAGGAGGGCTATCTCATTATAATAGTAATCCTTATTCAAAAGGAATTCTTACAGTTGATCATATTTTAAGGGAACGATATGGCAAGCACTTGTAGGATGGAGAAGGTCGAAATTCCTTGAGTTTCATCTGAGCTGCATTTACTTGCACATTAATTCATGTGGGTTGCATATGCTTGCATATTTATCCAAAACCTAGCTTTGGTTATAGGAGAGCTATCTCGTTATGATGTTAATCCTTAACTGGAATTCTTATAGTTGATCATGTTTTAAGGGAACAAAATGGCAAGCACTTGTAGGATGGAAAAGGTGGAGCATCTTAGAGTTTGGTCATTGGTTGCACGTTGGGTGTATTAAACATGGAGCTCTAGCATGGGGTCTATGTACATTCATACTGTGGTCATGTGGCATAACCTGCCAGAAACTAGGGCAAAATAAATAATAATTTCAACCTGGGCGACTTAGTAAGGACAAGGCCGTCCCAGATAAGTAATGAATATGGGAAGGGCCAACCAGATTAAGGGCTGAGAAAGGATTAGTAAGTGACTAAATGAGGGAGGCCAACCCAGTAAACTAAGCACCTGCGATTTCTTAAAACAAATAAATAAAACAGCACTGAGGCTAGAACAGATGATGGTGTTCATTATATCTGACTTAATAAGCATTTTACAGGCAGCGATTTCCTAGAACAAGAAATAATTAAAATGAAATTAAGTTTAAGCCAATGGTAAGAGGAAGAGTTGAGACTCTTTCAGAGGGGCAGAAATATTGAAGAGACATGACTTCTCCCTCATTTTGAGGGTATAAAAGGTAGGAGAATTCATTTATAGAGGGCGAATAGAGAGATTCATTGTGTAATAAATAAAAAATAGAAATCAGATCATCCATCATCAGTTTGGAAATAAATAATTATTCTCAAAAGGCAACAATGGATAGTGGTGACTCAATTATTTTGGAAGGTGGTGACCCTTCCACCCATAAAGGATAAAAGATAGTTCATTTCAAGCATTTAAGGGGGAACAGCTCAGATCTAATGCCAGTCAAACATCGAAAAAGAATAAGAAATCTGATACAAGGCCGTATATAAGGGAAGATGATCTGAAGAGTTAATCTGGGCAGATCAGCAGATTGAACAGCAAGAAAGCATTCCAAGGAAGTATGTGTGTGTGTGTGTGTGTGTATGTTTCCTTGGTTATAATTTGTCAGCATTCAAATCCAGGATCACATTGTTCATTGTTGCAATTGTGCGTTTAGGTAAAATTCTAGGGCAAATCTGGAAGAGGACATTACATTATGTGCAGTGGAGTGCCTATGTTAGGTACCTACTTTTGACCCTCAAGTCATATGGAAAATTATTGGTTATTTTGACGACTATTTGGAGTACTTATGTATGTTGGGTGCTTGGTTTTATCCCCTGGTGTTGGAAAGCACTGGATGATTCTTTTGGTGACCTATAGAGACACCAAGTAATTCTTACTTTGGATCTTTCTTTCACTTCAAACTATGAAAGGAATAAACAAACCATTTCACAAATACCTGAAGAAGCTCTTTCTCACGAGAAGCTTTCCAAAACCGGAACTGTTCAGATTCTTGCTTCATTTTATGTTGCAGTTGTACCTTACCAATTATAAAAAAGTACAAACAGTTAATCTTACATCTAGACAATTTTGAAAATAAAAATGCATGCTGTCCTCAATTAACAAGTTAGAAATATACTCTATGTGTCTTAATTCGTTGTATTTCTTCTTGCAATCGTTTTGCTGCTTCATCACTTTTTTGTTTTTGCTTCAAAAGTTGTGCTTGGTTTTCTTGCCTTTTCTTGAGCTCAGATATCTACAGAATATAAAAGCAATCTAAGCATCAGAAAAAAAGAAGCAAGGCCATTCCCTCTCTTTAATCCATTCAGAAAATACAAACTTTCAATGGTTCATTTCTATACCTGAGTCTCAAGTGCCTTCAATTTTTGAATATAACTTTCTTGCATCTTTTGTGTATGTTCGTCTGTATTTGAGATACTTTCAAGTTCAGCTTTCAATCGCTCCATTTCTTTCTGTCATTCAACATGAAAAAGGCATATTTAAATGAAATATTCATTAAGATATAATCATTATAGGCTTCGTTAAGAAAAGAATACCTGTAAAGCCCTCTTCTCTTCTTCAAGCTCCATAAATTTTTTCTCAAAATGCTGCCTGAGCACTGACGTATCAGCCTTGGCAAACATTTTCATCTCTGCCTGCAGAAAGCAAATGCAAGCAAGATTCCAATTCATGAGCTATTGGCCATTGATAAAATTGTAAATTCTCCTGATAAGATATCAGTTTATCTACACTTTATATAGAATAAAAGGGATAAAGAATTTGATTATCAGATTTTTTAATCAACATTTGCATTGTGAGAAACATTGAGTTGCATCATGGAACAAACCATATGACTGTTCAAAAAGTTTGGA
Source organism: Thuja plicata (assembly GCA_018584345.1). Classification (NCBI taxonomy): domain Eukaryota; kingdom Viridiplantae; phylum Streptophyta; class Pinopsida; order Cupressales; family Cupressaceae; genus Thuja; species Thuja plicata. The sequence goes on from MU226246.1 coordinate 1,969,441, forward strand.
AACATAGGCTTGCTAGAAGTGAATATAATAAAGAAAAGATTATCACGTACAATGCCTTGATTAAACAACATCTACAATACTAAAATTTTGCAAAATTGGGACAGCTATCATCGACTTGTCAGAATTTTTCCATTAAATACTACATGACTTGATTAAACAACATTTGCAAACATTCCAAAAGACAATCAACTTATCTTTCATGATTAATGTCATCTTAACAGGGAAACATCTATAAACGTTATCAGACTAGGGCTCACCAGACCAGTTAATTATCTTCTTAGGCAATGTTACAAGTTCCAGACGAAACTATAGTGATTTCTTATTACTTTACCTAGTTGAGGCAACTATTTAAGTTCTAAAATCTAGGTAAATGTTTCAAAAATATATACCATGTCTCCAGATGATGTAAAGTTCTAGGCAAATCCTTTAACAAGCAAATGCCAAATACAAAAATATAGAAGGTTCTCACTCATCATACCTCTTTCTGCTCCAGCCGTTTGTCTAGTTCTTGTAATTCCTTTCCCATTGTATCTTGCAGGTAGGAATGTTCAAGCTCTTTTGCAGTCTCTTCTTCTTCTTCCCCTTCCCTGGACTCTTCACCTGCAGAAGAATCAAACTTATAATTTGGGAAGTGCATCAATCCTACTTAAATATGGAGATAAACAAAAAAATAATCAACAATAATTATAACAATCAATATAGAAAATATATAAGCCTTGAAAGCAACTCTCTAAAAACTCAGATTTTGAACAAAAGGATAAAAACATGTAAAGCCTATCTCTAACTTCCTTAGGCTGCAAGGCCACAATGTATATAAAGACTTTGTGAACAAAATATTAATTAATCTTAAAAGAAACTATCTACAAACTCAGAGTTTGAACAAAAGAACAAGAACAAGAAGTAAACCTTACCTCTAACTTCATTTGGCTGCAACTCAATGTCTCTAAAGACTTCATGGGATGGTACTAATGCACTGTCTTCCATATCAAGACAATCAACAAATGAGCTCGGTCTAATAGTTCCTGTTGATTGAATATTTGTGGAAGCTTGTAGGCGCTGGACTTCATTTTCCAGGTCTTGTATTTTTGACAAATAACTTTTAATCAAATTCACGTTCTGCAGACAAATGACAAAATCAAAACCTGATAATGAATAAAATTATTCTAAGTTTGCTCAAAACCTGGTAATTATAATTTATATTTACATGTAGAAGCAATATTTATTCATATGTGCATACCTGGGTTTGATCAGCATCATCAATCTCTTCCCATGTTTTCCCGTTGCGTAACTGCTCTATTTTGAAGCTCAATTGATCTTTCTCAACCTTAATTCCAAGCATGAAGAGAGATGCAAACACAACAAATACAACTAAGAAACTAACACATGCACTATAAAAAACCTCAAAATAAATACATAGTTCCACTTAAAAACCGAATCCTACAGCAAACACTTTGGTCAAAAAATGAAATCAAGATCTCCAGACAACAAAATTTTGTTCCAAGAAAGACATGAAATCAAAACCCAGGGTTACTTTTCCAACAACAAAATGGAATCAGAAGAAAGCTTTGTACTGTGAAATGTAATTGGAGATTGTACTAGGATGTGGAATTTCATTGTAATTTAACTGCTTTGTTGTAGTCGGCTATGGGACTGTTTATTTACATCTGGACTGTTTTACGTTTGGAAAGTTGCTCTAATGCACGTGGTTTCCTGAAAACCATTATTTACATTGCTAGAAGTGTTAAACAATTTTAAAACTGTACAACTAAATTGAGAAAAATAAAAACCTGTGCTTCCATTGCACGATCAGCTAAAATTTGTGAGTTTAAGCGACACTCCTCAAGCTCCTGGCGGAGTTCTGCATTGCTTGCTTCAAGCCGTGAGATCTTATGGTTAAGAACCTGCATAACCACAGGAGCTGCAATGAGGAGACTTAGACTTGAATTAACCTTTTGCAAGAATGTACAGGTCTAACTTTTTTATTGGGACTTGAATTACCTGCAGCTCATCAGATGAAGAAGCTCCATTACGAGAACAAAGAAGTTCAGCTTGCAAATATTCTAGTTGATGTCGCATTCTTTGCATTTCAGCAGCCATTGGGTTACGATTGACCTGGAAGAGAATGCACACCATGAATACTGACCAATTAAAGAAAACATGAAAGTAAAACCATAGTTACAAATCTAAATTAAGACATCCAAGGAAAGAAAACACGGCCATAAGTGCCACTTACAATAGCCTTATTCTGAATGTTGCGAGCCCGATTTGCATACTTTAGGGTATTTAGAGTTTCTTCTGCATTCGTGTCAGCAGGACTAACACATGCTGGAAAACAATTGAAAGAAATCAGTTCAGGATAGAACACAAATCCTATAATGAAACTGGCAAACTGTTAATAGTGAAATAGTATGATGCAGGAAAGTGAATAATAAAAATTAGGTCAACTTTGCATAAAATCCATTGTCTACACTCATATTAGAGATAACAAAAGTAAAAGGCATTCTTCAACACAAAACTAATTTTACATGAAATTAAAATTCAATGTTACATTTTGAAAGAATAGTGCAATTCAGAATCCAGATCACAACCCCATGCTGAATGCTCAAAGTAATTTTACTGAACAACATAGCTTTCACTCTTTAATTGCTAAAGGACATGGGAAGGCAAGCAGTATTGCAATAGCTACGCGAATAACTCCAGTGATACATTGTACAACAAAGTCAACTACAAATTGGATTGTTGAACTGAAATTTCGAAAGATTGGTGCAATTTAGATCGCATCTCCATGGTCAAAGCAATTTTACTTGACAACTACAAGAACAATGATAAATTGGATTATCTAACTGTTGAAGGACATGGAAGCTAAGAAGCATTGCAATAACTAATGGAAACAATGACAAATGGGAATGTATAGCTGAATTATGCCCTTAAACAGGTCCTACAAAACAGATATATATAATCATTGATATCAGCTATAATTGGTATATATAATTTGCTAAGTTGTCAGTTCAGGTTGCAGTATGTGGAAGCAAAATATTTTTGGAGGTGAGTTCGGTTTGGGTCCGTCCGTACAGAAATATTAAAAAAAATACAAATATATAAAATATCTTGCCCTAAAAATTATAATTAAATTCATTACTATATTATTATAGTATTCAACTTACAATATTATATTAGATTTAACAATATTGCATTTAATTATATATATTAAACTTTATATACTTAGAAGCTTCAATATTCCTTTAATATCCCTTTGATGTCCCACAAACACCCCATGTAATGATGTGAACTCGTGTCATTTATAATTTTCAAGAGTTTGAAACATATTGAAATCTCAAGGAGTTTGATATTTAGTATTTACTGAAGTCCCATTTTTATTGGTGAAGTAGCAGGACTATCTCCATTCAAGTAATAAAACATCTCCTTGCCACTTTAGCCCTCTACATCATTTGATTTTTCCTCATGCCCTTTCTTAAAGGATTTTCAAAGATTTTAAAGTAGGTTGGAGTGTCAAACAGAGAAGAGCTCAGCACATTCTCATCTCTTTCAAATGAACCACCATCATTGTAGCACGTAAATCAAACAGTTACTTCCCATTTGTGCATTCATTCGTCCGTCCATAAAGAAGAGACAAAGCAGAAAGGATTAACACAAACAAGAATTAAAGTTTGCTTGTGTTAGACAAGGTGGTGCCATTGTTAACAATCAATAGACTGCAGCATAATTGAGCAATGTGAAAAGAAGCAATAAAGTGCAACATTTGACACCCATTTTCAAGCATTAATCACATCTTGTTATTAAAGGCTTTTAAACTAGATGCTTTTATGATACTTACTCTATCAAAACAGCCACATTTGAAATATATATATATAACATGTCATTCTAGGCTAGGTTCTATCAAAACAGCCTTGTCCAAGATGAACCCAGGAATTGGCTTAATCCAATTGTGTATTCAACCCAAGATCTATGCATGTCCCTTGACCTAATATTGAATTAGAATCGAGTATGAGTACAAGTACATGGGTAGTGTATGCTAATGCCCAAAAATTTGGTGCGTTCTAGGTATACAAATATATAAAATCAATAAATATACAAACATTTGCACCCTAAAAATAGGAATTAAGATCAGAAACCACATATTGAAAAAGACTACAATAAATATTACAAATTTTATATGCAACATTTTATATACAAGATTTTATGTACAAAAAACATATAAAAATCATAAATATATACATATATGCACTATGCAGTCTAAAAAGTAAAAACAAAAAATATCTTTAGAATACCCCATGTTAAACAAAACTTATGACTAGCATAAATATTACAAATTTACTTCAATTTGACAAAGCTTCAATGTTATGATAGATATATCGAATTCATTTTTCATTGGTTCAACTGCTAAAATAATACAAGTAGTATTCAGCATCATATGGGTCATCAGGAAGATCAAGATCAACACCATCAATGACATTGGATGATGCAGGTAGATTAGTCAGACCGCATTCAACCCCACTATCACTTCCACTAGAAGCACGTTGGCTATCTAACTTCACAAAAAGTAAAGATTGAGTGGGAACTGAAAAATCCAAATCAGTTCTCTCTCAATCTACATCCCACAACTTTGTGCCCCCTTGTACTCATTTTATCTATGAGTAAGAAGGTGCAAGTAGGAATGCACAAAAAAAAGCTCTTTCGTCTTACTTGTTGCCAATCTCTTACGTTTCACTGAGTGGATGGAGTATGTACTCCAATTTTGCTTAGCTCAAGAGGAACTAGCAACCTATTGAAAATTTGACATGGGGGGGAGGGTTACAATTATAAAATTAACTATAAATCTGAAATCAACAACTTTTTTTTTAAATAGTTTTTAAAAAATTTAGAGAGCATTAAAAATTAAGAAACTTACTTGTATGGCCATTGAGCTACCACCAAGCATGAGCATACTTCTTATACTTGTCACGGAGAACGGAAGCTCTTTGACCATTGGAAGGCTACAAAACCAGCAAACTCACTTGTAACTAAATCCTCCATTTCACGATTTGGGAAGAGTTTAGAAAGTGCTTTTCTACACCCTTCACTGACTTTTGTATCTCTATATAATGGTACCCTTGATGGCATAACAAGAATTTCATCACTATAAAATTTGGGAGCAAAAAGATGTAGTGGGGTGGTCATTTTTGTTCCACAGCTCAACACAAAGTGACCGAACCTCTTTGAAGAAAGTCCCACCAAGTGTCATCTAGGATCATTTGTTTTGCATGTGTTGCCCCCTTCAATATTGGATTGCCTCCATAGGGACCAACTTTGACTAATAACCACGCACCATCACAAGTCGCCTCAAGACAATTGTGTTGGATGCAAATCATGTCTCAACAACCCATTTAGAAATAAAAAATTAAAATTAAAATACAAAGAAGACATGATTGAATTTTTCAAAAAAATAGTAATTACTAAAGTGAAATGGAAAATTTAAAAATTGAAGCATTTCACTTACCTTCAACAACTCCAACTATGAAAATAATCTTAAAATGGCTTGTGACATATTATGGTTTGTGATGAGCATCTGGATCTCTTCAACCTCAACATACATTTGTTTGATCCAATTTATTTTCCGACCAACCTTTTCTAGAATGAGGTTGAGAGAGTGGACAACACAAGGTGTCCAATATATGTGTTCAAACCGTGTCTCAATCAACATACCTGCAACTCTACAATTCTTTGCATTGTCTATTACAACTTGGAGAACATTTTGAGGACCCACATCCTAAATGCATTGTATAAGGATGTTAGCAATAAATTGTGCATTCTTCACTTGTCCCTCACAATCCATAGCTTTCAAAAACATTTACTTTTCCCAACATATCCTGCCAATATGGTGATTGTACAACATTAAATGATAAACTGTTTGTATATCTTGGAACAAATTGATCTGCAATCTCTCTAGCATCATTCTTATATGCTCTCTCTAGCATCATTCACAGTAACAGGTCCTTTTTCAATTCTGCCCAAGAATGGGTGGCTCTTTACTAGGACATCAGGAAAGTTACTATTAGATGAAGAAGTAGGGGGCCTTCTTGATCTACTTCCTCTTCCTCTCAACAAAGAATGGTTTGTGGCACATCTAACTCTTAAATCTACTTCATCTTGCTCTCTAATATATCCTAATATCTGTTGAGATGGTAATCCTTTCTTATCCTCCCTTGGACATGCTTTGATTCCTTGTTGGGAATGGCAGGAATATAGGCTTTCACACGGCTATAGGAGTTAGTTTTCTTCACTCAAAAAAATTACATATCCATGTTCCACCTTCGTTTACTTGGTCTATTATTTTTACATGTTTCCATGATGGTGAATTTGGGTCAATTTTGAAGGTGGGTTGAGCGGGCTTTTCTCAACGGGCCTAAAGAAACAGATTCGTCGGGTCGATGCCCTCCTATAACTATAAAGGGGGGGAGGGGGCATGTTACATATAGAATCAGGGTGGGAGGCTATAGTACGTACGGGTTGGCACGAGATATTAAGGATAGCACTCGACTCTCAAGGATAGCACTTTATTATCTACATGATACAAAAATAGCACTCGATAGAGCGGCACTCAACCTTCACTCTCATGAACTGAATCCTACTTGGGCACTTTGAATCCTTACTACCAATCCTTGCTTTAAACATTCACTACCAACCTGAACTACCAACTACGAGCTTCAACTACCAACTAGAGTTAATAAAATAATATAATAATATAAAATAAAAAACAATAATTCATATTGTATGTTTAATATAGTAATATTCATTATATGAAATATATATTTAAAATTAAAAATATAAATTAAACCACAAGTTTAATTTACATTTCTAATATTATATATACATTAATTAAGATTATATCATTATAATGACACCTACAATTTCATATTTTAAAGTTTAAACAAATTTTAAAAATTCATAAATTTATTTTTAAACAATACAAAAGTAAACAATAAAACAAAGTTTAAACTAAAATCCCAAAAGAAATTGAAACCAAACCTACCTATCGTGCATGCTCAAACTTCTACTCACAAATTTTAAAAATTCATAAATTTACTTTTAAACTATACAAAAGTAAACAATAACACAAAGTTTAAACTATAGTCCTAAAAGAAATTGAAACCAAACCTACCTATCATGCATGCTTAAACTTCTCCTACTCTAATCTGTGATGCTTTTGTTCCACAAAATTCTTGCTTCCTTACAACTTCCTCTACTCTGTGCTCCTCATTTCCTATGCTCTGTGCTCCTTCGTGCACTGTCGAGCTCAATATTCGGTGCTCCATTTGTGATTGTTGCAACGTAAAAAAATGAATAACACATTTGACATTTTTTTTAATTTTAGATTTGTCTCTAGGGTTTTAGATTTATCCCAGAAATGAATCGGAATCGCCTCATCATGATCGAATTTCTAAAGATTTGTGGTGGGAAACACTGAAACGTTTCAAGCAAAAAATTCTCGAACCCAATCTCAATCCACAAGGATTATAGGACATTTTGATTCTAATACGTCCCGTACCTAGGTGTGAAGGGGAAACATGGATGTACTGGCAACTTAGCAATATACTAATCCAATATCAATTTCTCAAAACTTGAATTTTGCGAAGGACCACATGCAACCCTATTGCCACTCATAGTGAAAGTATGTTGCATATCCAACTCCACAAAAAGTGAAGATCGTGTGCCAATAGAAAAATCAAAGTCAATTTATTTTGGATCTAAATAAAACAACTTCGATACCCCTTTGTTGTACCCATTTTGTAAATCAATAAGAAGGTGCAAGTTGGAATGCACATCAACTGGCTCCTATTCTTTACTTGCTACCAATTTCAAATAGATGAAGATGAGCTAGCAAACTATTGCAGCCAAATGAGAGAGTTACAATCATGAAAATGTAAGGAAAACTTCAAATTGGAAACTAATAATTTTATTATTTTGAAAATGAAAAAAAAATCAAATTTAGATAGTGCAAGAAAAATTTAAAAAGTTGCCATTTTTTATTGCAAGAGTTTAGAGGCGCGGTGATGTTCAGCCATTGGGATACCACCAAATGTGAGCATCCTTTCTATACTTGTCTCAGATAGGAGAAAAACTGACCATTGGAGGCTACAATCAGCAAACTCATTTGTAATTAATTCCTTCATTTCAAGACTAGTGTAGAGTTTAGTAAGTGCTTTCCTATCCCCTTCATTGACATATGCATCTTTGTATAGTGGCATAGTAAGCTATAAAATTAGAGAGTCGATACAAAGGCAATAAGGCATAGAGGGGGGATCATTTTATTCCATTAGTCATCACAAATTGAATGCACCTTGTTGAAGAAAGTTTCTTCAAGACCTTATTGTTTTCATTTATTGTGGACTTTTATCTTCTGAATCATTGAGTTGATGCCATCATATACCTCTCACAAACCTGGCTTATTTTTGTTAGTGAATTAAATTATTCATATTAGGCTCAATAAAACTAAAATAATATTCCACACAATCCCCACCAGGTATCATCTAGAATCATCCACCTTACATTTGTTGCCCTATCACTATTGCCTCCATAAGGACCAAAATTGCCTAGTGGTCATACCTCAACAACCTATTCAAAAATTAATACAAAAACAAAGAAGAAAAAAATTAAAATACTATAATTTTAAAAAATTAATTAGCACTAAAGTGAAACATGTTTATGTTTCAATTATTTTCAATACCTCCAATTGCGATAATGATTTAACAATAGCTTGCAATTTGTGGTGATTTGTGATGAATGATTGGATCTCTCTACCTCAGCATAGACTTGTTTGATCCAATTTATATTCTTGCCTGATATTTGTAGCATTATTTTGAGCAAGGGGGCAACACAAGCTGTTTAAAATATGTGTGAAACCCATACCTTACCTTAGAAGTATTTGAAAGACCCACTTCCTCACTTGGACCATATTTTAAATGAAACCCATACCTTACCTTAGAAGTATTTGAAAGACCCACTTCCTCACTTGGACCATATTTTAAAGACACGCTTCCTCAATGCACCGTATGAAGATATCAAAAATGAATTGTGCATCCTTCACTTGCCACTTGTGATCTACAAATTTTCTTAACGACAAGTTGTGCCCAAAATCAGCAAGGAAATACGTCAAATCAGCAACTCGGCCCCTAACGAATCGGTAACATACATAATTTATGTTTTCTGTCAAATTTCATGTCTCCAAATCCAAGGAAAATCATTCCATACTTGAAACACATTCAACTACACTAAACACTCCTGGAAACATAGTGATAATTATTTTGGGTTCAATATAAGAGTGTCTTATTGATTTTAAACTATGATACTCTTTAGCATAGATGTCATTGAAGCTTGAAATACATCCAGGTCTGTCAGATATCTAGTCAACAAATCCATTTACATCATACCTAACTTTCTTCAATATTCATGTAAGATATAAAACATATGCAATAGCTAGTCATTGAAGCTTGAAATACATCCAGGTCTGTCAGATATCTAGTCAACAAATCCATTTACAACATACCAAACTTTCTTCAATATTCATGTAAGATATAAAACATATGCAATAGCTAGTCATCTAGTCACAAGCATTTTCCTCTAGATTTGGTAAATAATTCCGTGGACTTATAAGATCAGATATCAGGTCAACTGTTGGTGCACTAAATAAACAAAAACAGTAAAAATCATGTACAACCTAAGACTATTTCTCAAAGCTAAGAAATTTTTTTGAGGTAGCCAATGAGAGAGATCACAGGAACAAAAATTTATAATTGTATAGGCAATGAAATCACAGAATCCAAAATTAATCCAAAATGAAACTAACATACCAATCATCACAGTTCTGCTGTTTCCTCCAAGAGAGTCCTGCAAATGTGGCAGAGTTAGCCAAAACAATCAGCACAATTTTCGACTATGGAATCCAATTTTACAGCCAGAAACTTGCTAGGTAAATGATGAGGAATATAACTTGTTGGTCCTAAATTTGATCGGGTAAAATGCCCACCGAACAAAAACAGAAACAAATGTAAAAAACGCACAGGCAATACAGTATGAATGATCAAACCTGCAAGAGACGGGTCAATTTACTATCTCTATATGGCACGTGAGAACCTTCTTTGCGTTTTTTCTCATCTCCAAGTGCACTTATGACATTCCCAAGTGCCAACAACCCCTTATTAATGTGAACACCTGCGAACAAAGTAAATTATTCGCTCACTGTAAAATTTCTATATAATTATCTGGAATTGTACAAGTTAAAACCAAAAGAAGAATAAACATCTACCTTCTTTGAAGCGGAGCCCATCTGCACCTGTCCTTTTAGCTCTTTCAGATCCTGCAAGATCCACCAAATGAAGCTTTGCGCATACAATTTCTTCATACTGGTCTTCTGAAGAACCTGAATCGCCACTCATAAGTACAGCTACTTCCGATTTCCGTTTATTCACCATGGTGATTGTAAATATAGCATGAGAACGGCTGCCAGATAAAAGAAATTGAAGACAGCAAAGATGACTGATCAAACATGTGGAAGGCTTCTGAAGCTAAGAAACTTTGAAAGATCAAAAGTACTTGAGACAAAAAAATTTAAGAGCTTTGAAATCTAGATTATCAATTGAATAATCCATGCACTCTTTTACATGTTTGTAGAGGAATTTACATGTTTGTAGAGGAATCAGGCAGTGACCAAAGCAAATACACAAATAATTCCCCATATACATGCAAACGGATATCTGCCAGAAAGCTAAGTAAAATAAAAAGATAATTTCCAACATATATAACTTCTAGAAAACAAGTAGAAATATTTTCTGCATAAATTGTTTTATCTACAAGGTGGTTTGCAAGACATAATTTTACAGCATCACAGATCAAGAATGAATGGATTATAGGCTACATAAGAGTAACTCTGCTTATTTCTAAACAAGAGCTTAGATTAATGAAAACTGGTCACCATTAAACAATTCAAATTTCAGATTACCTCAATCAACATGGTCCAAAATTTAAATCAAGGTAAACAAAATCAGATTAACCAACCCTTCAAACCTTTAGTTCTTCTGTTAGCATGTTAATCAGAATCCTACGTCATATCAGAAATATTGATTACAACATAAAAGATATCCCATTGATGGTACCAGAAAATATGACAAACAAATGGATGAAGAACACATATTCATATGAAGAAACGGCACCATCTGATACAACCATACGAAGAAACATATTCTAATATAATATATTAATAGATTAATAGATTCCTTAAGCAATCTCTTCCAACTTTCAGATATATGTTCAGGCATACCACACACCAACCTGGATTGCTGGTTCATGTTAGTGCTCCCAGTAGCTCGACATAATGACCCTTGAGCCAAAACATCTGCCATTTCTTCTTGACTTGTAACATCTACCTCTTCAGCATTTGTAAGGGTTATGCCTCCATTACTTTTTTCACGAATTTGTATAGGCCCTTTTGAGTGGTTTGCTTCAAGCAAATCATGGATTTCTTCTTTCAGAATCTGCAACACCAAAAAGGTCCAACATTGACATTTTTAGAAAAACCAGAATGAAGATAAAGTATATAATTACTAAACATTCTCTACATTCAAATGACCAATTCTAGTTTACTAAATAATTTGAAGTATTTTGTCAAATGGAAAAGAGATCAAATGGTAATGCATTGTGGCTTTCATATTGAACATCTGTGCACAGATCCCCAGCAGATATGTTACATGCTTAAAAATGTGCAAATATTGAATGCTGAATCAGGTAGCTCCCACATCCAAATCCAGATATGACATAACCCCCACAAAAGATGTCAGGTTCAAAACCTATGCAAATTTGACAATAGGGATACCTTTTGGTCATGGCATCTAAGCCAAAAGGTCATCCTGCAAAATATAATAATTTAAAGCTATGTTGCATGGGTACGCGTACCCACATCCCTAGGACATGTACCACCTAGCCAAGTACCGGGTACTTAGTGGAGAGCATCATAGCTAAGGACCTTAATTAAGATTTCTGATTTTTGTTTCGGTTTTTTGTTTGCGTATCAACTTCTTGTTTATCAAGCTTAATTCAATACATAATCAGTTTGAAACTTTGGTAATATCATAGATAATATTGCAAATGTACAGTAATTATGAGTTATTTGACACAATAGTTTATGCCATTAACAAGCCAAACAATGTTGCATACAAGCTATAATGTTAATATAGCTTGAGCAACGTCCATAATGTTTGTTTAAGGTCTTTAGATATATGAACTCAATGTTAATGCATTTTCCAATGATTTATCTTGCTTTTCTTAATCTATATACATAAGGATTCTTTGCAATACAACATTATCAAATATCATTCATATTATGAGATTATTGGCATTTTTTCAATCATGCTCACTCGAACTTGTAGCACCAAGTAATTGGGAATTCGCCAAAATGTAATTTTGCCAATATTGGCTTGAGATTTGGTGCTAGCATTATGTCATAGTGTTGGTGATCATGACCAGTTTTTCCAAAGGTTTGATAAGAAGTTCAACTCAAACCAAACTTTTCAAGCCATGGATTTAATTTCAACACATCCATTATGGCTTTGAACACATCCTCTACAACTCCTTTACATTCTTTCAAATTCAAAGTTTTCAAAGCCATGTTTCTTTAAAGAACATTGAGTATTTCAATGAAATTGGAGTGCTTGTGATCTCGTCACCATTCACGACAACTTTAAGAAGATTATTTGTACCAATGCATTTACTCAAGGTTACCCCAAGTTTTTGGAATGGGGATGACAGGGGACGGGGGGATGGGTTTCTAAGACATCATTATGGCTTTGAACACATATTCTACAACTCTTTTACATCCTTTCAAATTCAAAGTCTTCAAAGCCATGTTTCTTTGAAGAACTTTGAGTATTTCAATGAAATTGATGTGATTGTGATCTTGTCACCATTCACAACAAGTTTAAGCAAACTTTATTTAAGAAAATTATTTGTACCAATGCATTTACTCAAGGTTAACCCAAGTTTCCAGAATGGGGACAACGACAAGGAATACGGGGATGGGTTTCCGAGATGCCGAATTGTTTTGCCAATTTAGGGGATGGCTATGGGACAGCTAGGGGGGACAGCAAAGGGGGTGGCTATATAAATATAGAGAGAATTTAAAATATATAGGAAAATTTGAAATGTTAATATGAAAACATGGATAAAGCGTGCATATATATATTATACTCATATTAAAAAGGGGATAAAGCATACATACATACATTGTAGAACCTTAACATATAATATTTGTGTTCACGAATCAGAATTCATTGTCAATAATCAATATACATTCAGAATTCAGAATTCATTGTCAAAACATTACTATAAACTAATAATTAATAAGTGATCCCAATAAACTATTTGCAGGTCATCGTTCAACAACTATGTGCAATCAACCACGCGTGGCTCAGCTCCGAGGGGCGGGCTCGAAACGAGTGGGAAAAAAACGATGAATATTCATTTGGAAAAAAATGGTTACAGCTATATTATTTTATTCCTCAGTTGTATGCTTTCATTCCATAGCTTTCCGCAGTTGTACAGCTGTAAGCTTTCATTCTACGGCTGTATGCAGTCAGACTTTTGTTCATTCTACATCTACAACTGCATGCAGTTGCATATTAGCCCATTCTTGGGAAAAAAGTATATTTGTATACTCTTATTCTATAGTTGTATGCTTTCTTTCTATGGATAGTAGTCACACTCTAATTAATTTTACAACTGACTTGCTCATTCTATTGTTATATGCGGTACAAGAATTCATTGTCAATACTCATAGAGAAAATGTTTTTTTCTTCATAATTTTAAGTGAGTTTTTAAAATGGCTGCCTAGTCGGGGACATCCAGCCATCTCAGGGATGGCGGAGGATTTCCCAAACGTCCCTAACCATCCCGGGGATGACAAGATCTCCCCAGCGCCATGCCCGAATTTCTGGGACATTTCCAGCAAAAATCTGCAGATCAAGGATGCCTAGGGACATCCCCGCGCCCCTGAAAAGTAAGGGGACAGGGTTTTCAGACCTGGGCATGTATCCCCACATAACGCTGCATTTACTCCATAACTACACATTTTATTTTGAGGCATCCCAAATAGACAAAAACTTCATTCAGATAACTATTTGCTTGTGCTTGGACTCTATAGTTTAAATCTAAGTACGGTACTAAATATTCAAAGTGTTGTCAATGGGCCCTTGGTCTACTGGTGAAGTTGAATGGCTCACAACGAGCCCACCAGGGATCAAGTCTTGCCGAGTGCAAGGCTCCGACACCATAAGGGATGAGGCTGGGATCGTGCCCCAGGCG
>MU226246.1:1983839-1999842 GCA_018584345.1 Thuja plicata
GGCTCTAAGCCGAAGAGGTTTCAGGCACGAGTGGGCCCGTATCGGGTTCCTAAAACGTCTATGGTGGCCTTCGCTGGTTGGTAGCTCGCAGGCTTCGTGCCTCGCTGGGTTGCCTCGCAGGTCTGAAACCTCCAACAAAAAAAAATATATATATTCAAAGTGTTCACACATCTTTTTTATTAACAGTAAACGAAATCTCTGATCAGAGTATTTTCAGTACAAAAATACAACTTTTAATATATTGAATGCTTCCTTCCATCTGTGCAATTGCAGGCAGATCACATTAGAAATGTCAGCAATTACTCAAGCTAAATTGCAGGCCTTGTTCTTATTTGTAATTGGATGTTTGATCTAGTTGATCTGACTCTGGATTCTATTGTCTATGCATAAAGGTGGTTCTTATTATGCTCGAATTTATTTTCAGATTGTGATGTATATTGCCACTTATATCCTTTATCTCGGGTTATAAAAGTACGTTCAAGGCTTTTGACACTGTATGTGTATGGGGGATTTGGCAACCAAGTTCTTCACATATTAAAAATGCTCAATTAATCATTGGAAAACAATAACATCAAATGATTCCATATTCCAGATTACCATTTTTATCAATAATATTTACTAACAACACTGCCCAGCATAGTTGTGATAGGTCTATTGCAAGGTGGTATTTTCCTCATAGAAACATTGATGGCTGAATTCTATTGGAGTGCCCATATGCAATCCAGTCATTTATGAGTTACATCATAATTGACATCTGATAACATAATTTAAAGATTACCAGTATTCGATAATAGAATTAATTTCACCAAAGACAGCTAAATTCTAGGTACCAATCTATGGAAGCCATCTTTATTTACATATCAGCTCCTTTCAATAAATCAAAATTACGTGGGAATACAATGGCAAGTTTATTTATAAGTAATAAGGAAAAAATACCTAATTGAAGGCAAGCAAGAATCCTGTTCTCTTATCTTCAATAATAGGAGAAATTCAACATCATAAATAGTCCTTATGTTTAAGCAGAGTAAAGGCCAAACATTTGAAATGGATATTTGACATGTCACTTCTTTGTATGGAAGACAAAAGCTTTGAGTTGATTAGCATGAGTATTTGAGTCTAAAGATTAAGAAGCAAGAAACAAACCTCGATAAATGAAACTTTCAACAGTACTTCTCCTTGGTGCTTCAACTCTCCAACTTTCTTAAATATTGCCTCCATAACTTTAGGAATTACTCCTTCTGTATTACCACCCACCGTGTAAGCAGTTCCCATTGTGTAAGTTTTGCCTGAACCAGTCTGTATCATAATGAAAGAGTTTATTAAAAAGGTGCCTTTGTACAAGAACTTTTAGCAAAGAAGAATGTCAAATAAAAAGTAAATCTCTGCATATCATTTTTGCCATAAACAGTAGAGCTATGCACCTACTTCTACTAGGCAATAAAACTGTCCCAAAAACACACATGACACAAGCATATCCACTTCTAGTGCAGACCTGCCCATATGCCAGAACTGTAGCATTGTATCCTTGAAATAAACCATCAACCAGTGGAGCAACACATTCTTCAAAAATGGCTGACGAAGGTGAGCCTGTACTACCATATACATGATCAAATGTAAATGAATGTGTTCCAATTTGGATCTGCCAAAAAGATGAAAACAACCTATCAGGCCATATCGGACACAGATAAGTCAGCAAAACCCATAGAAGACATGATAGAAAGAAAAGAAATATACTAAAGTGAGTATTGTTAAAGAACAAGACAGAATTTATTATTTAAAGGGCTTCTGGTCTGCAATTTGAAGAAATAGAACACAAAATGTGCTTTCTTATATATTGAAGAATGGGCAATTTCTGTGTGCGTAACAAAATAGACTATATGGTTGACAAAATTAACATTTTTAGATCATTATTTCATGAAAATCTGTGCACCATGATTACAAATATTTGTTAAGCATTGAAGTTTACACAACCTAGAAGTCAAAGTTGTATTGAATTGCATTAATTTTCTGTGCCAAAACATATAGCTTAACATTTTCTACCATATAGACGGTGTTAAAACAATCCTTCAAGCACTAAACTGAAAGAAATTCAATATAACCTCTTGCAACGAACTGTACAGATTTGGAGATTTCAGGAAATATGTATGGAAGAAAGGATTTTCCCCAATGCAATATAAGCCTCTCATCACCAAAGCATTCTCTTCTTCATATTCAAATAAGAGTACCAAGAAACACGTAAAGTGTCTCAAACCACTTTGCAAGAAAATCAAAATTATTTGCCTTAGCTCAAAAAATTATATTTAATTTGTAAGATTTGTAGATGAAACTGCTGAAACTCGTGTATTGTGTTGAATCAAACTTTGTGTATAAATGTGCATGTGTTCTTCAAGAATTTGGGAATCTGTATGTTTTCCGTTTTCCTTCTTAGATTTTGATCAGTCAAGATTCAAAACAAATTTTTCAAAATACTATTCTGTAGGATATATCATATCGTGTGCCAGGTTTAGTTAAAATGAAATTCCAAGACGAAATATAAACAAAACAAAGTTGGGGAAGCTTTTAAATGAAAGATGGAGATGGCAAGAACATACAGTCCCTTAAAATTGGTAACTATCAGATGAAAAAAAGAATGTGAAGCCAATCTACAAAATAGATCTCACCAAAGAAAGACTAAAAGAAAGAAAGGCCACTGCGAGATAGAATGATTAAATAGTGATAATTATGCTGTAGGATTGTTCCTACACTGTCAGACAGCAGCACTAAGAGTTCCTACATGACTTTCTTGCTAAAAGGCTACTAGTTAAACTCAACTACGAAGGCTTTTATTGCTATGCAGAGTACAGACCTCAAAACCATTGCTCCAATTCAACATCAGAAAACATTTACAAGAGTGTTTAAAATGAAAACCCTATAAAACTGCTCTTCAAATTCATACATGAGTGTTACTCAAAGCCAAACTTCAGATTCATTAACTGCTAAAAATGGAACAATGTTCTTTGTCCTAAATTATTACACTCAAAACTTCCAAACAGTGGAATTTAAGTGAATACTGGAAAGGGACAAATCTAGCATAGCCTTAATGCTTAATTTCCTCAAAATTGAACAAAGTAAAATTAAATGCAAAACATCTGAGGTTCACAAATCTAGCACAACATTTCTCATGTTTTTCATAAGACAGACAATCGACATTTTTCTTAATCATAAGAAACTCTATTTGTCTAAAAGTTAATATATAAAGAGTTTTTATGTAAGGGGGACAGATCTAGCACAATATGAATATTTAAACTAAAACGTTACTAAAATGTGAAAAATCAAACAAAACATTTTTTTTCTGTTTCATTAAAGCACAAACAATTTACATTATTCTAAATGATAACTAGCAGGAAACTCTATTTTTCTAAATTTTCAAAAATAAATAATTTTCCATCATGGGAATAAATCTAGCACAACATTTGTTAAGCTTCTTCATAATGATAAGACCTGAACCTACTTGCTTCTTCTTCTCCTGGATTACTATTCTTGTTTGTTCCTCTGCTTGGAAGATTCCCTCAAACTGTACCTCTTGAATCCATAGCTGGTCATCCTTCTAAGATGGGCTAGGTTGACAAGGCGATTTATGTTGTCAAAATGTATAGTAGACAGCTATTTTATTGTGGTTTTTGTTGGAGATAAGCTAGTGGAAAACCTCGTTGGGTTGGGTTTTCTTTCTTCTGGCCTTATTGATGGCTCTAGCCATTTGGAAATCTTTATGTTGTAATCTGTATTAAAATCTTGATATAATACTCCTTTTTGCCCAAAAAAAATTAGTGCAACATTTAAAATAAAAGCTTTCAATTGGAAAATTATAGTCAAATTAAAAGACCTTAGGGTCACCATGTTCTTAGACACCCTAATTTTGTAATAATTCCTATGTTACGCCAGGTTCCGGGATGGGGGGATGCGGGGATGGGGAAACAGGTTTCCGGGACGGATTTTGTTTTTTGGGAGCAGGGGACCGCAGTGGGGATGGCTATATAAAAAATAGGGAAAATTTAAAATATATAAGGGAATTTTAAATATTCATATGAAAACAGGGATAAATCATGTTTATATACATTATAGAGCCTTAACATATAACGTTTGTGTTAAATAATTTAAATTGAGAGTTCACATGAGAGTGGAAGTCGAACAAATTGTCAAAACTCAAACATTATTTAAATTAATTTTATGGGACAGCCAGGTTTTCCGAGTTTCCGGTACGTCCCCGTTTCCAGGACGAGTCAAATTATGTTGGAAACACATCCCCGTGTAACACTGAATAATTCAGAATTTTCAGTGACAAGAAATCAAAGAAGTTTAGTTTGAACAAACAAAAAAGTGAAATCAACATACCTGGGACTCACATTGTTGTCTACTTATGCCATTTTTAAGGTCAGGACTGAAAGGGTAGAATTTCAGCACAACTGCTTTGTTAAAATTTCTTCAGATGGAACGAATAGAGTAAACACAAAAGACCTAAAAATCACACTATTATCAAGTATTGTAATCATTTTCAGTGACTATAACAAAAGTACAAAATCTAGCACAAAATACAAGAAAAAGACCCAAGGGTCATAATGTTCTGAGTGCCACAGTGTGTCTGTATAGGCTGAAAATGGTTTTTAAATCAAACATGGCATTTTGACTAAAGGACCAAAGATTAATAGTGACATTGATAAAAAAGCTGCCAAAGCAAAAGATCTGGCTCACATTATTGTTAGATAATTTATTTGTTCAAAAATTGATGCATTTTGTGGGAGAGTACTATACTAAAAGGGCAGAATCTATTACGACTTTTCAAAATATTTCAAATTAAACAGAAAAATAGTAAAGCCAAAATCCTAAGGTTCGGGGAGAAAACACAAGTCTAAGCCTGCCTCTTTAGTGAAAGTACTGGAAGGACAGAAATATAGCACAACATTTACACTTAAACGTTGTTAAAACAAAGAAAATCAAGTGAAAGCAAGAAACCTGAGGGTTGAAATGTATGAGACACTTAAATCTTCAAAACCCAGGGCAGTTTCAGAGAGAGTACTAAAAGGCCGCACATAGAAGTACAGCAATTTTTCAGTAAAAGTTAATGACAAAATAATAGATACAAAAACATCTGAAGTGGAAATTGTTCTCAGGCATAGCAAGAAAAAGAGCTAATTTAGGTTTAAATCCAGCACAGAATTTTTGGAGAATTTTCTTAAATTTAATGAATTTTCATACAAATCTACCACAACATTTGTACAAATTTTCTTTAAATTGAAGAAAATCGAAGTAAACGCGCAAAAAGTTGCGATGCCTAAAATATACGCAAATCTAAGACCTAACAATACTAGAACACAGAAATATAGCACAACATTTTGCTAAAAGCTCTTCAAATTTATCCAACATAAAAGCAAACCAAAGAAAAACCTGAGGCTCGCCGGGAATGACGGTTATGCATTCTTTGCAACCTTGGAGGCGCTCGTGGTTTATGAGAGGCCGAATATGCACTGCAACCTGTACGCACTGCATTATATCTTTTTCGGCTCCGCCGTCACTTAACAGATTACTCACTCCTCTTGCTAAAGCAGTGCACCCATCGTGATTGTTTCCGTTGCCGTCCATCCCTGACAAAAATATGTTTCTTCCCGCTGTCAATCAACAAATCAAACCCCGATTAACGCAGACACAAGAGTGTACGAAACGCCGAATGTTTTCAGGGCAATGAGAGCTCCATGGCTTAAATAAAGAATGAAGGAAAATAGAAAATGAACAGATTGGGATTGTGATTTCCTACCTGCTTAGGATTTTGTTTTGCTTAAAAACAAAGTGAAGTGTGCTGCAAAAGTTAGTGCCAATGCCAACCCCACCCTAAAAGCGGATGAATGGAGAGGTACAGGGTTCGAATCTCGCTCCCTCCAACGCCTTGTGCCAGGTAAGTCCTTCCCTCCCGAAAGGATTTTCTTGTGGGAGGAAATATGCTGCATTAAATTCTATGGATTTTGTTGTGAATTTGAAGCAGAATGGCGTTTAAAGAGATCTGGGAAAATGGGGAAGAGGCCGGCCCAGGACTGTCCCTCTCCTCTCTCTCAATTTTTCGAACGTTGCCTCAATTGATGATTGTTTTCAATTCAAATCATGTATGGATGTATGATGTATAGATGTATCATACAACCGAGAATTTTGTCCCGTTTAGGATTTTAATTTATTTTGAATTTCTTACTTCACTCCTATGACGTATGATTATGTTTAATTGCTGTTCTCCTTATCTTGTAATTCTCTGAAGTCAAATTGCCTATCAAATAAATGGCTAGCACCAAAAGTTTGTCTAACACTTTAAATTTCCATTGTTAATTTTGATGGATTAGAAGGAATAAGACTTCCTAGCTTTTCTTTATTGGTAATGTATATTAATTAATGAAATGAGTTTTATAGGTCAACATATTTTTGGAAAATGTAAATTTAGTATCTTGGAGTGAGATTAGTCATTCTTAGAGGAGATTTAAACCATCATTTATGAGTTATAGGCATATAAAACTATTATAACTATTGTCGGTAGTGAGTATTTTCAATGAGTTGTTTAGACATGGAGATGGAAGAAAGCAATGTTGAACATTTTATCAATTACTTACAAATATTTCATGTGCACATTGAATAATTCACAATTAAGAGTTGATTTATTCATGGGTTAATGAAAAACCATTTTGCACAAGGAAAGTTTGTATGGAAATCTTTTCTTAGAGCTTCCTTGATCTTAATTTACATGGGATCTCAAGTGGAAACACTAGTCCTATAAGAAGTAGTGTGATTTTTTGTTAAGAGGGGGTTTATCTATAGGAGTCATTTTTGGCTTACAAGTCTAATAACGAAGTTGAGTGGGAATTTGCGGTGTCAAGGATGGACATGTCTTTAAATTTAGGTTGTAAGAAGTGCATCTTTGTAGGAGACTAGGTGAATATTATTTTATATTCATAAGAAGAAATATTATTCAAGCCAAATGTTGTTCAACTGTTTAAGAAAATGGTTGTCATTTGTAAAAGATTCCACCGAGTTTTTTTTTACTCATTCCTATAAAGAAGGTACTAAGATAACCAACTTTCTAGCCAATTTGGAAATTCATTAGGCCCTATTTTTTTCTCTCATAAGTTAGATATGACATGTGAGCAACTCATACCCTATGTTTAGATTACGATCCCTTTAATTTCCTCCCTACTTTCAATTGCTACTTATTATTTTCTTCATGATTTTGAAAGTGAGTTGGCCTTTGATCATTGTTTTGTACATAAGCATTTATAACATAGTAGTTCATGTTATTACAACTTATGTGAGTGTGTGGGAATTTATTATTTATGATGGATGAATATTGAAGTCGTCTATGAAAATATATGATTGTTTTGTACTTTAGTGGTGTGTTTTTTGTTAATATGGGTTTTCCTTTTATTGTTTTGTTAGTGGATTAGTTTGCCTAGTCCAAGGTTTTTAATGTTTTTAAAGTGTGCATGTATTATTTATAAAAGCTTTTGTATTTGTTTTCTAAGGGAATTCTTATTTTTTATTTTCATATTGGATATTTTAGCATTCTCAACAAAAGAATTCTAGCAATGAGTTGTGAGCTTCAAGGCCTCATGACTTCTTGTTTGGATTGAAAAATGCTTGTTATATTTTAGTGGTTTTTTATAATCACAAGAATATGTAATTCATCAATGCAAACACATTGTTTTTGTGGCATGTCGGAATGGGTAACTAAGAGGTAGGAAATTATTCAATTAGTCAAGTTTGAAGCTCTAGCTAACCATGGAGGTCCTCGAATGGTTGAATAAAAACTTGTAGTGATGGTTGCCCTTTTTTTGTTAATCTCTATAGTTTTTGGATGCATATATGTCTTTATGTGGTATTAGTTTTTTGGTGAGTTTGTTAAAAGGTTTCAATCCTAGTTGTTATACAATTGTTGACTATCTATGTAATTAGATAATAGAATTATAAGAGTGAGGCTTTTGATATAACCTTCTCTAAAGTTATCAAAAAATATTTATAATTGAAACTTATTAATGAGAAAAATGTTGTTTTAGTTTTTGATATTGAAAGCGGGAAAAACTAGGGTGTTGTCCCTTTGATACAATGCCCAAAGGGTGACAGTAAGTAGATTTACAGTATTAGCACATTAACAACACAAAAGAAAAAACTTAACCAGTGGAAGTGTCCAGCTTCCACATACCAAAAACCAACAAAGACCTGCTAGCTATAATAACAAAGCATGCTATAACTAACATATCCATACTATCTAAAATCTTCTAGTATAATAGTCAATAAAAGTCTTCCTTAAAGGCCACGCAAGGCCATATTAGTGAATATTTTTAAAAAACCACAACATAGTATCAACGGGAAAGACAAGAACTAAAACAAGGTTATCATAGCCATTAACAACAACATAGCAAAAAAGAAACAAGAGACAACAAATTAATCCTTCTTTGGCGTGCATTTATTTGACATCATCATTCGTGCCCAGTCCTCCGTGAGGAACTTAAAAATTTCCTTGAAGTCTTCATCTTCGTGACCTTTTCTCTGAGCATGTCCTTCTGCAGCAAGCAAAGAGTAGTAGCCAACGAGTGCATCACCTTGAAGGCAAACCGCAGTATCCCCTGAAACTTGTTGTCCATACTTATAATATCCTTTTTAATTTTTTTAATTTCCACCCAAGAAGCCTCATATTTTTGCACTCCTCTCCAGCATTGATATCCTCCTTATTTGTGGTTTTCTCATTTTCTTGAACAGGGGATATGCCCTTGTTGTCAGTTTCAACCTTGTGTGTAAGGTCTATGGATTTATTTTTTAAGCTTTCTGAAACATGAGAGGAGCTACTGGTTGTGATAGAGAAGGCCTCATTCCCAAGTGTTTTCTCCTTGATACTTTTTCTCTCACTAGCCCCAGTATCCTCCAACTCACATTCCTCTTTTAAATTTAATTCTTTCCTAGGGGGTTTGACAAAAATCCTAGTGGATCGGTGGGGTACTAATCTCTTATGTAATCTCCACATCTAAATCAATATGTTACATTTTGAATTTGGCTTTCTTGGCAGATGTAGTCTTCAAAAGAAGGGGGCATCTCTCTTGTTGTCTTTCAACATCTCCATAGATACTATCGTGGGCAAATTGTTTGGGGAGACTTGGGGAGTTTTAGGCTTCTTAATGCATTTATTTTTGCTAGGGCTAGGGCCATCCACCAAGCTAACCAAGGGCAGGGTTGAGGAAGCAAGGGCTTCTTACACAGTAATGGCCCATGATGATCAGAGGTCAAGATGGGAATGATACAACCTAAAAATGAGACCCTAGTGTAAAATGGTATACTTTTTGTTAGAATTTGAAGAATTCAACCACCAAGATCCACTATATGCAAAATAACTTGTTACAAAAGCAAAGATTGGAGACAAAACTTAGAATGATCTGAAAGACAAAATATTCATTCAGAGAGAGAATAATAATTACAAAGAGATCAATCCTTATAAAGGAGATCGAACACCAGAAGGTGGAGAAACCTAGGTTGCATGAATAATTAATTATTACATGCCTAAAGTTTAGCTTAAGTAAACTAAAGATAAAAAGGTGACTGAATAATTAAATCAATAATAATTTAATTAATAAGTGAAAATACAAATACATTTTTACTCTAACACCCCCCCTTAAGATAAACTTAGGGAGAAGCTAAAAACCTAGAAACAACTACTGAAAGTAGTAAATTTTGGGTACAGGCAACAAGACCTGGTCAGGTACCCAATCACAACCAAATCACTATAAAGTGGAGAAATAGAGAAAACCACATGAGAAAAACTCTACTCCAAAAAGAGATTGAAAAAGCATGCTGAAAAAAAAACATGAAGGAAGGAAGGCCTCTCCTCAATGAGACCCCCAAGGACAACTTTCTCTGCCTGTAGCAGAGCATGCAATTGAAGATAGAGCACAAATGCCAAAGGTTTAGTGAAGATGTCTGCAACCTGCTCCTTTTTAGGTATGTAACCCAAGATGAGAGCACCATCCTGAATCAAATTTCTGATGAAGTGCATGTGGATCTCAATGTGTGTGGTGCACTGATGCTCCACTGGGTTGCGGGAAATGTGTATGGCACTCTAATTGACACACCAAAGAGTAGTGGGACTATCAGGAGGAAACCCAAACTCAGTCATAGACAAACAAAGCCATAAAATCTCTTGACTAGCTAACATCATTACTCAGCCTCTATAGATGATAATGTAATAGCAGACTGCTTCTTGCAAGACCATGTGATAGGACCATAACCAAGGCAAAATACAAAGCCAGAAGTAGACCTCTGATCATTAGCATCACCAACCCAATCTGATTCAGTGAAGCCAATGATGTGTGGGGAACTTGATGTGTAGTGAATGTCGAAATGTGTAGTTCCATGAAGATACTGCAAAATACATTTGGCATCTTGCCAATGGATCTCATGAGGATCATGGGAGAACCTAGAGACAAGTCCAACCGCAAAGGAAAGATCAGGACGGGTGTGTGTAAAATACAACAAGTTTCCGATCAATTATCTATACAAAGTGGAGTCCATTGAAGATGTAGGACATGTGGGAGACAACACAACACCTGACTGAAATGGTGTAGGCGCGGGCTTGCAATCAAGCATATCAAGAGCATACTTCTGCTAAAGGAGTGAAATCCCATCGAAAGATTGTATAATTTATAGGCCCAAAAAGTAATGCAAAAGACCAAGATTGGTCATCTCAAACTGCTTCATCAATGCTCATTGTATATCCTAAATCATGGAGTATGAGCTACCTATAATGAGAATATCATCAACATAGAGCACAAGTATGAAAATATCAATCCCCTAACGCTGAAGATACACTATGTGATCAAAATGACAATGTCTATAGTGTATAGAAAGTAAGAAAGAGTCCATCTTATCATACCAAGCTCAAGGGGCTTGTTTGAGACCATATAATGAACATATAAGCCTGTAAACTAAGGAAGAGTCTTGCACAAAACCCGAGGGCTGCTCCATATAGATCTCCTCCTCTCCATGCAAGAAAGAACTCTTCATATCCCTCTAAAAATTTCCCATCCCTATGAAGCTGCAAGTGAAAGTACAAGGTGAATAGAATTCCAGGAGAAAAGGTCTTGAAGTAATCAATACCCTCCACCTGAGAAAACCCCTTTGCAACAAGATGAGCTTTATACTTGTCAATAGAACCATTAGTAGCATACTGGGTATGGTACAACCACTGACATTGAACCAACTTTCTCCCTTTCGGAAGAGAACACAAATCCCAAGTATGATTCTTCATCAAAGAAGAATACTCCTCATCCATTTCCCTATCCCACTCTGTGTGACCTGTTGCCTCTGGAAACTTCTGAGGGTCATCCAAAATGGAATGACTCAAAAGGCTAGAACTAGATGTCTAAGCTCGAGTATGACGTCTATCTATAGGATCACCTGCCAAATAACTTGTTGCGTCAACTATAAAATTGGCCCAATGGGGCATAACTAGATTAGCCGATGGTGGTGGAGATGGTGGATCATCATTATCATAATCAAGAGAAAAAGAATAATCAAGAGATGAAGATGAAGGAGTAGATAGTGAGGGAGAATTTGGTGATGGAGAATCCATAAAAGGATAGCACTCATCAAAATGGACATCCCGTCAAAACATGACCTCTCTAGAATCAGGATCAAACAACCTGTACACCTTGACATCGTCACAGTAGCCAACAAATATGAGTGGTCGGCTCTTACTCTCCATGGATTTCCTTTGAGCATCTGGAATAAATTCCCAAGCCTCATACCAAAAAATCAGAATGTGGAAACATCAAGCTTGATCTGAGACCAAGCCTCCTCAGGATTCATATGTCATAATGCCTTATGAGGCATCCGATTCTAAATATAGTTGGCACAATTAATTATCTTAGCCCAAAAAGAAGGTTGCATATCACGTGGCTGAATCATATAATTGGCCATCTCCTGTAAAGTTTTGTTCTTTCGCTCAGCAACACCATTCTACTGAGGAGTGTGTGGAACTATCAACTGATGTTGTAAACCATGCTCAGTGCAAAAAATATCTAAATGTCTGATTCAAATACTCCCCCCATTATCGGTGTGTATCCTCCTGATAGAAAGATCAGATTGCTTCTTCCCAAATGTCTTGAAAATATGAAAGGTATCAAAGACATCATATTTGTACTTGAGAAAATATACCCAAGTACGCCTGGAGAAGTCATCAATGAAAGTAAGCACATAGCGAGCCCCTAAAAATGAAGGAGTTGGAAATGACATGTCATCATTGTGTACTAGATCCAAAGGTGCTTTAGCACGAGTGGAGCGACCTATAGGAAAAGGATCCATGTGATGTTTTCCAAGAGAATGAGGTCTTGACATACACCATTAGTACAGGAAATCAGAGGAAGCCCACTCACAAGTGCCTGTGTACTCATCTGTTGTAAGTATCTATTATTTACATGGCCAAAATGATCATGCCAAAGTCTACTTGATGTATCTCCATGTGCCACAAGAGAGATCCTAGAAGCATATGAACTCTCAAAGCCATCAAATCTATATAAACGAGACTGGGGATCTACATTGCCAGTAGCCACAATCATATCGGGATCATGAAGGTCTCGAATAACCACATCATGTGGTGAGAAATTAACTGTCTTCCCAGAGCCAAAATGACAAATCTAAAAAACTGAAAGGGGGTTTTTCAAAATGCCAGGAATAAGAATTACATCTTGTAGACAACCTCCAGAGAATGAGACAGTACCAAAACCTATAATTGCAAGCTATGCAAAGTCACCAACGATAATATGTGAAGTACCACTGTGGGCAAATGTGGTTACTAACCGTTGAGAGTGAGATATGTGGTGAGAAGCACTTGAATTAATAATCCAAGTGGCGCCAGAAGATAAAACTTGTGCAGAAAGAGCATGTCCTTTCCCTATGGAAGAGGAAGATGGTTGAGGTGAGGTGATATGATTATGTTTCATAGCTACCTCTAAAGCCTCTAACTATTTCCAACAGTTGGAAACTGGATGTCCTTCCTTGCCAAACAAACTACAAGGCTCACCAGTGGACTTCGTAGTCTTGGAGGAAGACTCACCAAACTTTGAAGATTTCCCATGTTTGGGATGAGAGTGTGATCTAGAATCAGACTCATGAGGTAGCTTGGAGGAACTCTCACTATCTTTTGAATCTTTCTTGGGCTTCGATTTCGGCTTATGTTTCTCCTTAGATGTTTGGGACACCAATGCTTGGTTCTTGGATCCTGTGAGAGAATCAAGCTAAGATATCTTGGCCTGCACATGATTCAAACGATCACAAAACACATCAAAAGTAGGCATGGTAAATCTAGGACCCAAAGCATCCATGGTAGAATGGAGGGCAGAGGAAAATATCTGAAAAGGACCACGAAGCTTAGAAAATTAGGTAAATGCACTTTGTATCTGTCTTATTCTTTCCACAACCATGTAAGACAGACCTGGTAGATTTGAATTTCATCACGAAATCTTGAATGGAAGAATATGTATCAAGACCCATTGGTGTTAATTCTACCTCAATCTGAAGTGCCCATAACTCATTGACTATGCCAAAGAGAGACTGAAACTTCTCCCACATAGCAAGAGGGGTATCACAAGCATCAAGATGGAAGAGCAAGCTATCTAAAACATGTGGTAAAATCACACCCATGGTCTCATCCATCTTGTTTCTGTGTTGCATGACCTCATAAGGACGAGTCAAAACCAGCTGAATAATGTCTAAACAAGACCATAAACCGCGTGACCGGAGAAGCCTAGTCATACAGAATTTCCACAAATGGAAATCATGTGGAGTGAGAATCTCAACTGATGTTGAATCTCCCATTATCGTACCTTATACATGTTTATTAGTTATCTTTCAGAACTAGATAGAAGATGCAGAAGGGTTTTTTTGTTTTTGTTTTTGAGTGTTCTTGTTTTGCTGAGATAAATGAAAGAAAACTAGAAGAAAACACCCCCACAAAGAGAGAAACCAAACCCTAGTACAACTGAGAAGCTAGAAGAAGAAACAATACAATAAAGGCTTCAGAATAAATGAGTAAAATACCTAAATAAACTCTCCAATAAAAGTCTCTGATCTGAAGAGAGCTTGTTAAGAGCTTTCCAACGCCTATTTGTGAGCAAGAAACAAAGTCTGTATGCTCATTCTAGAGGCCTGGAAGCACTGCATAAAAGGGCTCTCTTTGATTGGAAAAAAAAAGGCAATGAAATAACAAAATCTGGAAATGAAACCCCTTCCAAAATCTTCGTCTCAAAAATAGCTTTCTGATGTTATCTTGTTTGAAAAAATAGCCTTTGTTAGCTCAAGTTATGAGCGAAATAGAAAAAGGAGGTGAAAAAGAGCTTGGCAAAAGAAAAATACAAATAAGCCCTTGGGGACTGGCAGCCTCGCGGGCGGTCATGTGGGTGACCATGGGCGCTAAGGGTAGCAGATCCCGTCGGCGGTGGTTTGGACCGTTGCGGCTAAGCCGCTAGCAATTTCTGCTGGCAGACGACGGAGCAATTGATGCGGTCAACCCGTCAGTGGAGCGGTCAAGGCAGACTATCAGTGACCAAGGGTGCGACCAATGCGGTCAGCCCATCGACGAAGCAGACTACCAGTGGCCGGTGGTGATCCACAGGCGGCGCGGGGGCCTCTCGGCGATGAGTTGGTGGTCGTTGGGCGATGCGGGTTGTTCCTACCAAAAATAATTAGAATTTTGATTTGTTTCTCGATTTGTGTGCCAAGGCAGTAAAGGCAAAAAAAATTGCCTTAGAATGCAACTTTGGCCAAAATAGATGTGCCTTATATGGAAATAGGGGTTTTGGGTGTTTTGAGCTCAACCATGAGGTCGGTTTGTGCTCAAAGTGCTCTAAAAAAATTCCCTTTAGATCCACACAAACTGCAAAAAAAACTTAAAACCCTCGGAGCTCCAAAAATCTTCAAAAACTTAAGAATGGGCTACAATAGGGAGGCTCTGATACCATGTTAGAATTTGAAGAATTCAACCACCAAGATCCACTATATGCAAAATAACATGTTACAAAAGCAAAGATTGGAGACAAAACTCAAAATGATCTGAAAGACAAAATATTCATTCAGAGAGGGAATAATAATTACAAAGAGATCAATCCTTATTAAGGAGATCGAACACCAGAAGGCGAAGAAACCTAGGCTGCATGAATAATTAATAAAAGAATTAATTATTACATGCCTAAAGTTTAGCTTAAGTAAACTAGAGATAAAAAGGTGACTAAATAATAAAATCAATAATGATTTAATTAACAAGCGAAAATACAAATACATTTTTACTCTAACACTTTTTAACCTGCTTCTTAGAATCCAACACATCTTTAACAATGCTTTCCAGCAAATCAAGAAGGAAGAAAGGAATTGAAATCACATCATGGTTCCTAAAATGATTTAGAAAGGGCATATGATAATAATAGTAAACACCAAACCTTCCTTTGAGTGTAAAATATTGTATGATAATCATACACACCTGGTCCCATGGCTCAGGTAATTCCTCCTGATTAAACCCACCATGCAACTTAACCAGTTGTTCTTTGTCGCATAATAATTGATTAAGGTTAGTGACATCAGGCACCCTACTCGGTTTCTTCCATTTTTTACCATCTATGGTAGAATTCGATGACAATATTCATCTTTTTTTATATTATAGGAAAAGAACAATACAAAATATAATAACAAGAGTAATCAGGACTAAGACTACATCATCTTATCACAGCTGATGACAAAAGACACAAAACAACGTAAACCCAATTATATCAGTTACATAATAAATCTAGAAATCATCTAAACCTATACTCTATTACGAGTTCTTTCTTTCTTCATATTCATCCCACGTAAGTTGGCCAAATAATCATCTTTGTTTTTGTAATGAATGATATGTGAATATCCATAACATAAGGAAAATGTTTATATTTAATAAACTAATTATATATATATATATATATATATA
>MU226246.1:1999892-2022137 GCA_018584345.1 Thuja plicata
TATATATATATATCATTTCAACTAAAGCATGAAGCATTGATGTATGAAGAGTTGATAATAATTTTTTATAAAATTTTTGATTGCTAAAATTATGATTGTGGCATTAATCTCTAGCTTTGAATAGAAACATGACTTTTGAACGGAGATAAAATATAAATCTAGAGCTTAGTACACAAAATTTAAAATAACCTACTTAATACACCCCACATATGTTATGGTAGAACTAACAATTATTCAAGAATGTCATTTGGAGATGAATATCTAACATATAATATTGCTAAATTACATCAATAGAAAGGGATCATACAAAATAACTTTCCTTGTGATTAGCTTGGGAATTAACAATGTATAAATCATAAGACAACTCTTACAAATTATTATTATTAATAAATGACATTTACAAAGGCAAAGGTTAACATTTAAGGTTATCACTGCATCGTCTTAGCGCTTGAGCCTCCTCAAGCCTAGTGGATCATCTTCCTTCTAATGTAAGAGGAGATAGGCCCATTGTTCTTAGTTTGTTAATACAATCTAGTGAACACTATTTTCTTCATTACAATCATCATGGAACAATATCAAGGAATATCATATATCAACAAAAAATAATCATATAGGAGTCCACTCTAAGTATTTCACGCATCAAACTTTAGTTTTTATTAGTCATAATTTTGTCTAAATCACCATCCATAATTATAATCAACAATTGGCATTCATTATCAACTTATTTGTTGAAATTTTGTCACAAAGTCATCTATGAATATTAGTTTGCATCATATTCAATTTGCACCAAACATTGGTTAGGTGATATTCATTTTCATCTCTTCTCTTTTGTGTTAATGTTAAATCAACATAGTGATCTAATAATTAGCAAGGAATTCAAACACTCTTCTCTCTATTCTTCACAAGAACCTAAAGACCTGTTTTTTTTATCAACACACACTTTTGTAAGCATTGGAGTACACCTAGGAAAATTCTTTCTACAAGTATCAACCATTCCTTATTTACTAGGAGAAAGCATACACCAGGGACAAAATTCACATCAAGTAGACCAAGATGTGGGCATGATTCCATCTTAAACACTCAAAATATCATGATCTATTCGTCGCCCAATTTTTAATTCTTGGTTATCTCTACCAAAGCATCATAGCAATAAAGTATTCACATTAATAAAATTTATAGGTAAGATTTAATCCTAGATCATATTCATTTTAATTAGTATTAATGCTCATCCATCTCACATGTTCATTCTTGACTCTTATTTACATATTTTTTGAATTTATTATTGGTATATTGCCAATTAGATAGATATATTTATAGGATTAATTTATTTCCTTATATTTTACGGAACCTATATCTTCCATGTTTGATTTATACCAGTATTCATTTGTATTTAATTTATCATAGGGAACATTATATATCTTCACATCGTGTAAATTAAAATTTTGGGACCATAAAGTGATTATCATTATGTCCCTTTGTACACATCTCATTATCCACCATTAGACTAAATGTTTATAATGAGCACTACTATTCTTGAACTCAAGACAAAATTACCCCACCAAATCATGACCCCTCTCCTCTTGCTAACATGATCTTGGTAACTTAACAATTTGAAATCTTTTTTTCCCTTTTTGGTTTTAGCCTTGAATTTTTTAAGCATGCTTCTATTCGTGTTCTATTTCACCCTTCTTTTATATGAATTGTGTATTATATTTTTTATTTATTAAAATAATAATATAGCAATCATCATCATAAAGAATGTTATTCACATGGAACAAAGAAAAGATTATAAAAATTTGACTAGACCATATTAACAATAAAATGAAATCATAAAAATTAAGATTATATTAATAATGTTATTTAAGTTGAGGGTTCAATACCAAACAAAATAAACTTCCTCTCAACTTGATAATGTACAAGTAGATAAGAATGATCATTCCAAACCTATTCATAAACAATGTGTTTATTTTACTTCAAATTTCAAAGATATAGCTATCAAAACATGTTAATGCTACATAAAAAGAAATCAATCAAATTGATAATGTATAAAATATTTACATATATATGTGAGAATTAATGGAATGTGAGGCATTGGTATGACGGTTGACATAGAAGCACTCCAATGCACATGACTATACATATGTAAACAGAGAGTTAAGACCATACTATCATGTTCCTTTTTTACTTTATTTAACTTTACAAGAAGAATTCCATCCCAATATTTTTCATTGGATAAGGAAGGAGTTTTAAAAATAATTATTTAATATAAAATATTTTTTATTTGTAGTTATTTAATATTTTCAAGTTGTTTAAAAGGCACAAATTAAATTTATCAAATATATTTAAATATTTAATTGTGTTGATAATAAAAATGGAGCATGGGATTTCTCATGAGGATGTTTGTAACCTCCAAGTTCAAATGTTGGTCAATTATTGGTAGCATTTTTTATCACAATTTTCATATGGGGAGTTATTGTCCAACTTGGTTAGGAATCTTGTAACAAGAAAAATGCTGAGATTATTTAGAGGAAAAATGATGAAAATAATATTATTTTAGTTAGTTTTTCAAAACATGGACATTTGGATTTAGTCCCTCTATTTATTTGTAGGCAAAGTTATATTTTAGGATCTTTTGCCATTTCAACTTCATAACTTTTCATTTTATGAACTTTGTGTTCTACAATATTCTTTTGTGAATTAGAACATGGTCAAATGATTAAATATATCAAATTTTGGAGAACATTCTCATCTAGGGAGTGCAACAAAGCTTCAAGGATTGTCATCATTTAGCTAGTTTTTGTGTGGTGTGCAGGTTTGAAAGTGTTGTTTGTATTTTTAATTATTCTTTCAATAAAATTTGAAGAATTGTTGAATCATGCCTCATTATCCTTTGTACATGAGTTGTAGTGTTGATCTATCAAGTAGGATTTTGTTCGGCAAAGTTCAAGTTGTAGGTGAAGATTGTGTGGTTTGTTTCTAATTTTTGGTGTGGTTTTTGGGGTGATTTTTATGATTATTTTTACTACTACAATAATATAATGGCCATCTAGATCATATTTAGTGTTGATTAATTTATTTCTTCAGTTTGGAGTTGATCGGTGTTTGGCAATGTAGTGTGTTGTAGTTTCGAGTGTTTATTTCATTTGAATAATTTCCATCTTTGTTGCTATTGTTTGGGCTTAATTTTTTACTATAGTAGCAGCACATATTATGTACAACAAGATTCAAATTTTATTAATAATGAGTTTTAATTTTTTTGTGCACCATGCTTGGTTAAATCATGGTGCAAAGATTATTCAAAATTTGCTTGATTTCTTGTGGGTATTTTGATATTTCTTCATTCATTCTAAAGGGGGTTTTGAAAACAAGTGCTATTCTTTAGGATTGATGTGGATTTCTATGTTAAAATAATAATTTCAACTCATTTAATTGACGATATTACAAAGACAATATTTACAAATGATACAACTTTAGGTATACATTTTCATGGTCATGGTTAATATAATATTATTGGTTAATCTGTAAATTTCATATTTATCATTTTATTGTTTCTTTTTGTAGGTTCAATATTTCCGTGCTTCTCTTCTTTTGGAGGGTGGGTGTGTGTGTGTGAGGGAGGGGAGCGATGGGGAATTGAGGTAACTTTCACATTGTTTCAATGATTCTGGTAAGTACATCTTAGATACACAATAAATGTCACTTGTAATTTTTATTGATTAATTATATTTTTCATATATTTTAGATTTACATATCATATTCAATTGTCATAGTTATTTTTTTATCACAACTTTTATTTTCTCTCTTCTATTATGTACACACAAATTGAGGGCACATAATATTACTAATCCTATCTCTGATTTATGTACAATTTCATAGTAGCACATACTTTTCCCAATTGTTCAAACAATTGGATTTAATAATTATGTATTGTTTTTATCACAATTATTTCTACACTGGAATGCTTGAACATTATTTTTTGCACACACTAAATGCAAAATAGAGAATAAAGGTTCATATCTAATAGTGACAAAATCCATATTCATAAATACATGCAACTCATTTTATCACCAAGATGAAAAGAACTCCATTAACATAAATAACCATTTATGCAACAATATATTTCCAACAATAGAAACCTCAAGAATTACAAATAAAAAAATGCATCTAATGATAATCACATTAACAACTCGACTTAATCTGCAAGTCAACCTTACACAACTCAATATGAACATACAAAGACTCACTCTATTTATAATTATAAAACTACAACTCACTATTATGGAAAACATAACATGGTGATTATTGACCAGACAATGGTACTTCTCTCACTATTGTATCTCCTTCCCTTGTGCTACACTTACACCTCTCTAGTTGGTTCCTTCTATTTACAAACCCACACACAAAGCCTCCTTCTTATTGTGATTCCTCCTCTTACATCCTTTGTGCATACTCTCTTCTCTATTGTGTGCATGAGCTATGTGTTTTCTTCCCTTAATCCTTATACGCCACTCTCATTAGATTTCTCTTTGTAGGGATCTCCTTTTGTAGACCACCCTTCTTACACATTCTTTCTATTGTGTTATCGCAGCCTCATAGAAACATCTCCTATGGGAGGATTCTTTCTATTAGAACGATTTAGAATAACCGAGAGGGGGGTGAATCAGTTATCTTAGGTCTAGATGTACCAATTCAACTTATAAACACTTTAACCAAATCAGATCCACTCAGTAATCCACTCGATCTCTATAGCATATAATCAGTAACATAAACTTACAGTTCACTGTCCTAATGTAATAAACTTGTAGAATATAAAACTCTTAACAGTACAACACATCAAATAACATTTACACAAGTATGAAACCAGGATTTAACATGGAAACCCAATATGGGAAAAACCACCAGTAACATGCTACCAATTTTTCACTCTTCTAAAGTGAGCTCTATGAGGAGCCAACCCTATTAAAGGTTACAATACACACTCTTAAATGTGACCCTATAAAGGATTTAATCACCTTGTTAAAAGTGAGCCTTGTTAGAGGGCTTAGACCATTCCATTAGAATGTCACCTTGATTAAAGGATTTACAATATGATTGTTAGGTCAACCTTGGTTAAAAGGATTTTGCACTGATACAATGGTTAGAAAGTAACAATAATGTGATATGAAACATAAAACTCACTTTTCAAATACAAATCCACTTTCTCTCAAATGCTAATTCACTGACTGACCGCCATTGTCATCTCAAACACTCAGATTTGCTTGGAAATCTATCAAGCAATCACCATTGTGCAGTCCTGTACTGCTCTTCTCAGCCTTCTCTGTCTTCTGCTTAGATTTTCCAATCAACTGAATTAACCTCTATCACACATAACCTGCAACTAGGTTAATCTTATACCTCTCTAATTACGTAGATAGATCTTTTGCCACTTAATCATCATCGTAGATCTTAGGGTTTGGTCAGATCCAATGAATCCTTCCAACATTTTGTTTTCCATCTACCTTGCAGAATACATCCTAAAACTCCTTGAATCCATACATAAAATAGTTAAACATATATTAAATGCTCATTTAATTATCCACAACAATCATCCTTATCTTAATATATTCACATATCCCAAGAAATCAAATATGTCAGCTGGGATCTCAAATATTCCTCAAACTATCAAAATACTGACACTCATTCATCACTGTATTCTTCCTCTCGGTCATCATTAGATAACTCGATAATTTATTGACCCTTGGTAAATATTGATGCTCGGTCAAAACTGAATTTTCTCGGCATGTACTGACACTCGATCGACACTCGCATCACTCAACACATACATAAGTTCCTTAATCTTCTGCTTTGTTACTCGGTCAAGACTAAACTTGTAGTCATCTAAACTTCACTTGGTGTTAAAGATAAACAACATATTACCTTACCAACATGCAATCTCATCAAGTACCCATTGTAGTTTCACATAACTCAACCATTTTACCAGGTCTTCTTGTTATCTCCTCCTTTCAAATCTTCTTCATCAATCAATTGATATGGCACTTTACAAGATAGTAATTGTCTTACCAGTTAAGGTTTGACATCAATAACAATATAACAATTTTAGCTTCCAACACTTTCATCTCATTCCCCTCACTTTTTCCTCTTCACTCTATTTGTTTCTTCAAGTCTGATCCCCCTCCTCTTCAAAATTTTCCTCCTTACATTATTTATGTTCTATCTTTTTCTTTGTAGCCCTTCTTTCAGTTTTGACCTTAATGATTTCATCAATGAACCATTTCCCAATCTACACTTGTCTTCAAAGACTTCCACTTTTGGGTTGTCTGTGTGGACACTGCTATGTCCATAACATAAAGAGAAGATAAATTCCCAAACTAATTACATATTGTGTGTCCAGTCAAAGGATTTGTTTACAAGATAATTGGGAATGTTTGGCTTGTGCATCTGGCACACATATGAAGGCATACCTGATAGGCTAATATATGAACAATATGGTCCATGTCATCATCCATGATGGTACACAACTAGTTTCTGACATAATTATAAAGAAAATATGTCAAGTATGAATTGAAGGATGTTGATGCCCTACCATGGAGCTTGCCTAAATTAAATCAAATAAATGGAAAAACATATTTTTTATTGATGTTAATTATGATATTCTCATGATGCTCCTACATCAGACTCCCCACCTATAGGAAATATTTGTGAGCATGGCTCACAAATGGAATTAGTTAGTAGGACTACCCTTTCAAGTTGTGACAACCTATAGCAAACTCCATCACTGATGTAACTTGACCGAGATTTTTTTTATCCTCCTCCACCAAGATTTTTGATGCAAGAGAATCTTGGGTCCTTGGTAATCTTGCATCATCCAAAAACAATCGGTGTTATGGTTGACTCTTGTTACCAATTTTTGTGTTTGTTTGTTGTTCTTGGTCACCGGTTGGGTGATTTTTGGCTTGGTGAAGTTTTGTGGATCTTCAGAAGGTGCGGTCATGATATATTATTCATGAGGTCATTAGGAATCTTTTCCTATGATATCAACTCATTTTTAGTTATCATGCTCGAGTTATCTTGCATTCTTTCTACTGGATGTATGAAGGAGTGCTCAAAAGGGTTTGTTCCTTACTATTCATAGATGTTATTTCTATGATAGCGCTTCTTTTGGTGCATTATTTTGTGAGATACTATTGATTTATGTATGATTTTTGTTGTTCTTC
Source organism: Thuja plicata (assembly GCA_018584345.1). Classification (NCBI taxonomy): domain Eukaryota; kingdom Viridiplantae; phylum Streptophyta; class Pinopsida; order Cupressales; family Cupressaceae; genus Thuja; species Thuja plicata. Next base: position 2,007,107 of record MU226246.1, read on the forward strand.
ATGACACTAGTTATTGGAGTTAATCGCTTGATTGATCAAGGTTGCGGCCATTGATGAATGGTGTGATTTCCTATGTGGATCTATGTGTGGCTGACTTGATTTGTTGGATAGGTCCTTGACAAATGAGTTAAATGTTATATTTAATTTGGGTTAAGGTTGTCTGGGTTTAACACATTTCTTGGGATATGTAAAGTTGGTTGAGGCTGACCTATTTGTGTTTGTGTATAAATTTAGGGCTTGCAATTATTTGGGAAGAAAGAAATAGAAAGGAAGAAGAAATAGCTAGAGGATTGCTCTGAGACTTAGGAAGATTTGGAATAGGTTTGAGTTGGGGTTTTGTTAGGTTTTCTTTGTACTTGGTCTTAACTGGGAAGAACTTACAACCTGACATGTATAAAGAAATTTTGATTAATAAAACTTGTTTGGATGCAATTCATGTTGTTGTTGATTGTATCTTGTTTATTTCCGTTGTGTTGATAAATTGATGCAGTCAAGCTTGGAGGATCCAATAAAGGACTATCCAAACTTGCATCCAACAACAAGACAAGAGTGGAAACATAATAACACCAGAGATATAAAAAATTATATCAACATAAACTTAGATTCAGATTAAACTATGCAAAAAAATAATCATATTGTTATCAATAACTTAACATTAAAATCAACATGTCAGGTTGTAAGGCCTTCTCAGCTAGGGCCAAAACAATAATAGCATCAATAAGATTTCATAGGATCCAACATTCCCAGTCTACTCTATAGCTAAGTGGAAGAAACTAGATCTGAACTTGTGCTCATAAGCCTCCAAGCAATCTGTAATTTCTATCTACCCACTTACAACTATCTGCCTCAACTTTCAGCTTATAGCTTACTATCCATGATCCTCTCTCTCTCTCTCTCTCTCTCTCTCTCTCTCTCTCTCTCTCTCTCTCTCTCTCTCTCTCTCTCTCTCTCTCTCTCTCTCTCTCTCTCTCTCTCTCTCTCTCTCTCTCTCTCCTTCTCTCTCTCAACATCAACCTAGACTCTCTTTTATATAAACTTGCCATAAGTCGACATTATAATTGAAATAACATAAATAAACCCAAGTCGGCATCAAGAACACACAACCAACATGTTATCCATCAGTCGTCCCCCAACGGTCATTAAATCTACATAGGATAGTGAACTAAATAAGATATAGGTCCTCACAACTCCCACACACAACCACAAATTAAATACACCAGTTGGCCAACCCAACAGATAACATAAACCTTGTCAGCGATCAAGAACACCAAAAATAGACCACTCAGTGAGAGGCACAACTGAGACAAGCTCCACCAAATAGACACCATCGAGCAACAAGTCACCGAGACTGAGCGACTAGTCACAGAGACTGAGCCACAAGTAATCGAGCCAACAAGTAACCGAGCACTCCAACAAGGAATTCCTAGGCAATTACCGACCAAATTACCGATCTCCCTAGCAACAAATCAAAATCAAACCAAAACATTTTTTTGGTGACACAATATTGCCAACTACCCTAGGATGCTCCTGCATCTGACACCCTAGGTGCGAAAAAGATGTTCTAAGAAGTTGGATGAACATCTGTTGGGATTCAGCACATAGATCCCAAATTGGTTCTTGATATACATCTCCTCCCAGTCCTCAACTGACACACTCACCATCTCAGACCTGCTACCAATGCTCAAGTTCCTCCTTCCTTTGCCTTCATCCTTCAAAGGAATCAAAGTAGACCTCTATCCATCTTTCAAGATAGTAAAAAAATTCCTTTTACAATCATGAATAGACTCTCTATCATACTGCCAAGGTCTTCCAAGTAAAACACGACAAGAACTCATCTCCACAATGTCAAATAATACATCATCTCTATAAGTACTAATGTAAAAACTTACCATGCATGACCATCTTATAACCAACTTATCCTACAAGGACAAGGATGTCTTAGCCTTTTTAAACCAAGTTTCTAAACCATCTCCTTAGCAACTAGGTTGTTAGTACTTCCTCCATCAACAATCACCTTACAACATTTACCACTAGACTTGCACATAGTCCTGAACAAGATCTTCCTCTGACAAGAATTATCTTGCTTCGAGGGTAGTAATGTTCTCCTAAGAAAGAAAGTCACACCCTCCACCTCAGGTTCATTCTCAGCAACCTCATTCACCACAACATTTTGGTGACTACCAACCTTCTTATCTACATGGGGACATTCGAATGACTGATGTCCTTCTTCACCACAGTTATAACAAGTACCTCTGAATACACCTCTACATGTCCTCCTCCTCAGTACAATAAGTTTCAGTTCATCTTCAACTTTCAATTTATCCTTTACTGACTGTTCTCGCTTCTCTTTCCCTCATGAATTACCATGATGTCTTATTTTCAACCTATCTTCTACCTTCAATGCATACTGATAAGCATCATCTACCAAGTTAATCTTCAACATACCAATCCCATCCTGGATATTGAATCTCAAACCATTGATATACCTCGCCACCTTTTCCTTAGAAAGTTTTCTATGCCCAGACCAAATAGTCAACTTGTAGAACTCCTCAGGATAATCTTCCACAATCATCTCCTTCTATTTCAGATTCTGCAACTTCTTAAATAACTCAAGTTCATAACTGACATGAATGAACTTAGCCTTTAGCTTTGTCACCATCAACCTCCATCGATTGATCTTCATCTCACCTTCTTCTTCTCTGTCCCTCTACAGCTCTTTCCACCATAAAGCAACATGTCCTTTCAACTTAGTTTGTGCTGATCTTGCTATGAGTGGATCTTCAATGTCTTCTAGCTTAAAGTAGTCTTCTAATTCATCGATCTAATCAATCAAATCCTTAGGTCTCAATGTACCTGAAAAATTCGACACCTACATTCGATAACTTGTACTCAACCGAGCTCTAGATCTCTGCAATTGATCATATTTGTCCATCTGATCAGCTCTATCATTACCACTAGATCCAGATGCTTCAAAGTCTTAAGCAGCCTCTTCATAACCATCATCTGTTCTCGGACCTCTATGTAATCCAACATTTTTGATACCTTCTATAATTTCATTCTTCATTTCCGCCATCTCAGATCTAAATCTTTCTATTATCCTCACTTCCACCTCCTCAGAAAGATCTGTGATCGCCCTAGGGTCCAATATTCTCAGAGGAATCTCTCCAGATCTTTGAAAACCCTAAGCTCCACAAGAAATGAACCAACTCTGATACCACTTGATGCAGTCAAACTCGAAGGATCCAATAAAGGACTATCCAAACTTGCATCCAACAACAAGACAATAATGCAAACATAATAACACTAGAGATATAACAATTTATATCAACATAAACTCAAATTTAGATTCAATTATGCAAAAAAATAATCAGATTGTTATCAATAACCGAACATTATAATCAACATGTCAAGTTTTAAGGCCTTCCCAGTTAGGGCCAAAATAACAATAGGATCAACAAGATCCAACATTCCCAGTCTACTCTATAGCTAAGTGGAAGAAACCAGATCTAAACTTGTTCTCACAAGCCTCCAAGCAATTTGTAATTCTATCTACCCACTTACAACTATCTACCTCAACTTTTAGCTTATAGCTCTCTCTCTCTCTCTCTCTCTCTCTCTCTCTCTCTCTCTCTCTCTCTCTCTCTCTCTCTCANATATCTCTCTCTCTCTCTCTCTCTCTCTCTCTCTCTCTCTCTCTCTCTCTCTCTCTCTCTCTCTCAACATCAACCTAGACTCTCTTTTATATAAACTTGCCATAAGCCAACATTACAATTGAAATAACATAAATAAACCCAAGTTGGCATCAAGAACATGCAACCAATGTGTTATCCATCGATCGTCCCCCAAAGGTCATTAAATCTACATAAGAGAGTGATTTGAAAAATATATCAGTCCTCACAACTCCCACGTGCAACCATAAATTAAATGCACCAGTCGACCAGCCTAACAGATAGCATAAACCCCGTCGGTGATCAAGAACACCAAAAACAAACCACTCAGTAAGAGGCACAACCGAGCTGAGCTCCACCGAGCAACAAGTCACTGAGACCGAGAGACTAGTCACTGAGACCGAGCCACAAGTAACCGATCTAGCATGTAACCGAGCACTCTAACAAGGAACTCCATGGCAATTAATGACCAGATTACCAAGCTTCCAAGAAACAAATCAAAATTAAATTAAAACATGTTTTTGGTGACACGGGATTGCCAACTACCCTAGGATGCTCCTACATCATAAATTTTGCAAGGATTTGACATCTCCTTTGGGGATTCTTTATCCCTGACTATATTAGGTGGTATCAGAGCATGGTTTGATCTTGTTGTGGTGGCTACCAATTTGAATTTTGGACTTGTGGTGATCCTATGGCATTGTTTTGAGGTGGCAGAGGTTGGATTTGACTTACATCAACAAAGGAGTTCCACAAGGTGGTTGGAAAGAGGATTTTTTTGCTACTTTTTGAGTTTTTCTTGATAACTAGGGTTTTGCAAGGGTTAGGGTATCATCTTTGGTAAATTAGATCATCGATTGGAGGTAGTTACACCTAAGATCTGGAAGGATATTGTCAAGAACGAGCCCTAGGTTGATGGAGCAAATGAAGGAAGATATCCGAGATGAGATTAGGCATGAGATGACTAGTTTTAGGAATGAGGTCATGGAAGGGATCAAGACTGATGCTGTTGGATTGCACAAAAATCTTGCATCTAATGATGGTTTTGAGGAGGCTGCAGAAGGATTTGGAGCTACTGATATTGCTACATCTATTGGGAGTGATGGATCTGGCCGGTTGGTGATACCTATAGAAAGGCTTGGTGTTGGTTATAGGTTGGAAGTATCTAATTACTCAAGTAATTTGAATCCTGAAGACCTGATTGATTGGATAGGTGAGTTAGAAGATCGCTTTGAGTTAGAAGATATTCAAGATCCTTAGAGAGAAAGGCCGACACATAAAAAGTTGAAAGGTCATGCAACTTTCTAGTGGAAATAATTGCAGAAGGATTGAGAAGAGGAAGGTGAAATGAAGATCACTTAGTGGAGGTTTATGGTTGCAAAGTTAAAGATTAAGTTCATACCTGAAGACTATGAATTTGAGTTATTCAAGAGGTTGCAGAACTTGAAGCAGAAGGACCTGAGTGTGAAGGATTACACCGAAGAGTTTTAGAAGGTAACCATTAGAGGTGGTCACAAGGAGCTTTCTAAAGAAAAGGTGCCTAGGTATGTGAATGGTTTGAGGTTCAATAGTCGAGATGAGATGATTATGTTCAATATTAGGTTTGTTGAGGAGGTTTATTAGTATTCCCTAAAGGAAGAAGATAAGAAGAATAGGAAACATCATAATAACTCTAGAGAAAGAGAGAAGCAAGCTCTTGACGATGATAAGAGCAAGCAAGTGGCTGAATTAGAAGCTAAACCAATTGCACCTAAGGGAGGTAATGTTGGTAAAGAGTTTAGAGGTACTTTCTTTAAGTGTGGCTTGAAAGGATACATGGATTTTCAGTGTAAGGAAGACAAGAGAGTTTATCGTGTGAGTGAAGAAGGTGGACCATCTACTGGTTCTTCTGACAATGCTCCTAAATAAGGGAAAACTCTTATGCTCTGAAGGATGATGGTGAATAAGGATGCAAAAACTTATCATCAGAAGAGTTTATTTAGGACCAGATGCAAGGTTGGTGGTAAGTATTGTGATGTGATTGTAGATGGTGGGAGCACTAATAACTTAATTTCTGAAGAGATGATGCAGAAGCTTGGTTTAAAAAGACTTAGACATCCAATACCTTATAGGATTGGCCGGTTCACGATGATCATATGGTGGAAGTAAGGGAATAGTGCATGGTGAATTTTTACATTGGTTCTTATAGGGATCTTGTATTATGTGACATTATGGTCATGAGTGCATGTCATGTTTTACTTGGTATACCTTGGCAATATGCTAGAGAGGTCATTCATGACTGTAGACAGAATGTAATTACCAATAGCAGGGATGGTAAGAGGTGTAGATTGATTCCTTTGGTGGATAAGGAGAAGAAGGCAAAGAATTTGAGTCTTTGTAGAAGATATGAGTTGAGTGCAGACCTGAAGGATGAACTTAAGGTTGGACCTGATGGTGTGTTGGATCTAAATCATTTGTTAAACCTAGTTGATGAGAGGAGGAAGGCAGTGCAGGTTTAAGATGAGGAAGGTTAGTGGAGGAATAATGAGTATGGGATTATTGTCCCTTGCTCTTTGAGATTTTCATGACCTATTCTCATGGAACATATTTTTGTACCCCAGGTGTCTGATACATGAGCATCTTGGGTCCTTGGTAATCTTGCATCATCCAAAAACAATCAGTATTATGGTGGAATCTTGTTACCAGGTTTTGTGTTTGTTTATTGTTCTTGGTCGCCGGTTGGGTGATTGCTAGCTTGGTGAAGTTTTGTAGATCTTCAGAAGGCGTGGTCATGATATGTTGTTCGTGAGGTCATTAGGAAGCTTATCCTATGATAACAACTCATTTGGAGTTACTGTGCTCGAGTTATGTTGCATTCTATGACTGGATGTATGGAGGAGTTTTTGGTTCCAGACAGTTTTTTGAGATTTGGTGAGCAATCAATCTGTAGAGATTTTAGACAGCGTGGTAAAAATGGTTTGTTCTTTATTTTTCATAGATGTTATGTCTATGATATCATTTCTTTTGGTGGAGTATTTTGTGAGATACTGTTGATTCATGTATCGGTTGTTGTTGTTCTTCATGAAACCGTCTCTTGGAGTTAGCCGGTTGATTGATCAAGGTTGCGGTCATTGTTCTGATTGTTGGTGATGAATGTCATGATTTCATATGTGGATCTATGTGTGGTTGACTTGATTTGTTGGATAGGTCCTCGAGAAATGAGTTAAATGTTGTATTTAATTTTTGTTAAGGTCGACTGGGTCTAACACGTTTCTTGGAATATGTAAAGTTGGTTAAGGCTGACCTATTTGTGTTTGTGTATAAATTTAGGGATTGCGATTATTTGGGAAGCAATAAATATAAAGGAAGAAGTTTGGTGAAGGGCTGAATAGAAGAGAAGCTGATAGAGGATTGCTCTGAGACTTAGGGAGATCTGGAATAGGTTTGAGTTAGGATTTTGTTGTTAGGTTTTCTTTGTATTTGGCCTAAACCGGGAAGGCCCTATAGCTTGACATGTACAAAGAAATTTTGATTAATAAAACTTGGTGTTCATATGCAATTCGTGTTTTTGTTGATTGTATCTTGTTCATTTCCGTTGTGTTGATAACTATTTTAAGGATTTGACATCTCCTTTGGGGATTCTCTATCCTTGACTACATCACTTTTCCTCCTCTCTTCTTCCTTCTCATAGACGCATGCCCACCACAATCTGACACCCTCATCCAAGAACATTCTCATCTTCTCCTCCCCTTCTCCATGGAATCTTGTACATTACAAACCGACCACCACCAAAAATGTCCCGCATCATCCTCCATATACTCTATATACAACCAACTAACATCCAAAGGCAAATATGCAACTATATCATCTCCTACCTTTAACAAATGTAAACTAAACTCTATATATCATAAAATTCTTCAAAATTTACCTCATGCTCTTTTATCGCTCCACCATGTTCAACTTCATCATCTGTAGGCTCTTCATATTCCACCATTACACTCACATCTTCCTCATCCTTCACTATTACATCTATCTTCACACCTTCAAGTTTATCCATCCACTTATGCTTTATTGCCAAAAATTATGCCCACAAGTCTTCCTCTTCCACTACCTCATCCTGTGAGGCATTTTCTCCTCCATCACATTATTTGCCTTTAATTACCACCACTACAAATTCCTCTACTTTTATATTGTTCAAGTGTTTAATCTCTTCCTCAAGTAACTCTTGCTATCAATAGTTTCCTCATCTAACACTAGAACTTCATGCTCAACTATTGCATCCATATCCTCCAAAGGACATTCCTTCACTAACACAAATCTTCCCATTCTAATCTCCTCTTTTATCTCTTCCAAGACCGCTCATGCCTCTTGTTTCAACTTCTGCACTTCCATCTCAATCACATTCATCCATCTCTTCTTGCTCTCTTTCTCCAACACAAGGATTGTCAAGATCCATCCAATGCCAAATCCTCACTTCTTTTTCCTTCTTTTCTCTTTCAATAACTTTGAGTCTTTCCAAGTCTAACTATTTTCACATCCTTGTCCATAATGCTCGCTTCTATCCTCTACCTAATAAGATTCTAGAAGATATACCTCTCCAAGATCTCTTCTACCAACTTCCTCTTGGTGGAAGAAATCTACACACCTTCTATCCAACTTCATCTCTGGTGGAGGATAGCCAAAATTACCTCGCACAACTTCTTCATTCTTCACCCTTCTCTAATCGCATGTCTAAGTGCAAACTGCCTCCCTCTAGTGAATCTTCCTACACACTCAAGAACATAGGCTTTGATACCATTTGATAGTGACAAAATCCACACTCATAAATACATGCAACTCATTCTGTGACCAAGGTGAAGAGAAATCCTCAACATAAAAAACCATCCGTGCAACAATAGATTTCCAACGACATAAACCTCAAGAATTACAACATAATGCGTCTAATGATAATCACATTAACAACTTAAATTAATCTGCAAGTCAACCAAGCACACAACTCCACATGAACATGCAAAGAATATCTCTATTTATAATTATAAGACTACAACTCACTATTATGGCCCAAACATAACATGATAATTCTTGATCAGACAATGGTACTTCTCTCACTATTGTATCATCTTCACTTGCATTGCACTTACACCTCTCTAGTAAATCCCTTCTATTTACAAATCCACACATGGAGCCTCCTTCTGATGTAATTCCTCCTCTTATATCATATGCGTATACTCTTTTCTTTATTGTGTGCATGGGCTATGTGTTTGCTTCCCTTAATCCTTCTACACCACTCGAGCATTCTTTCCTTGGGTGATGATCTCCTTTTGTAGACCACCCTTCTTACACATTCCTTCTCTTGTGTTATCACAACCTCGCTAATTTTTTTCCTATGGGAGGATGCTTACATCCCATTCCCCTCACCACTTCCTCTTCCCTCTCTCTGTTTCTTCAAGTATGACCCCCCTCCTCAAATTGATCCTCCTTGCATTATTCTAGTTCTATTTTTTTCTTCACAACCCTTCTTTTAGTTTTGGCCTTAATGCTTTCATCAATGAATTGTTTCCCAATCTGCACCTATCTTCAAATATTTTCACTTTTGGGTTGGCCACATGGGCACTGCCATTTCCATAACATAGTGAGAAGATAAATTCCCAAACTAATTGCAAATTGTGCATCCAGTCAAAGGATCTATTAGCAAGACAATTGGGAATGTTTGGCTCATGCCTCTAGCACACATCCGAAGACATACCTGATAGGCCAACATGTGGACAATAATGTCCACATCATCGTCCATGATGGTACACCATTGGTTGCTGACAAAATTATAAAGAAAAGATTCCAAGTACAAATTGAAGGATTTTCATGCCCTGCTCCAAAGCTTGCCTGAATTAAACCAATAAATGAAAAAATGTTGGTGTTGATTATGATTCGCCTGGGATGCTCCTACATCAATATCTCACTCTTTTCCTCTCTCTTTCCATGTCACTTCATGTAGACATATTCAATGCATGGTTGTAACACACTATTTGGATCTTCTAGTGCTTACATTGGCGTTAAACTTAAACCCCTCTTTTTGTCATGCCAAATTATCTTTCTCAAACTAGTAATGATCTAAATCCCAAAATTTATACCTTCATGGGCTATATTGTACCATAACAATGTCCCTTGGATGAGATCATGGGTGTGATCTTATCTTCAAATTTTAAAAAATATTTGTCTCATTCCTATGGTCAACAATCCTAAAATATGGTTGTTATGTGTCGAAAAATATGTCAAATAAGTTTAAAATATTTATTTAGGGTTGGAAAAGCATCCTAGGACACTAGTCTAGGGCATATTTTATATTGATAACAAGGAATCAATAATGAGTTCAAATATCTTAGACATTAGTCTTAATTGGCATCATTCATAGTTTGGTCTTAGATGACATCTTATCCAACAATACAATAAACATTCATAATTAAATTCATTATGAAAAACTCACTATAAAAGCACCTATTAATCCTAACTTATATGAGACCAAGCTAGCATTAAAAACCAACTAATTGTGACCCACTACCATATCTTATCTCTTTTTCAATACTATCACATCAACTTAGAGATTTAACTATCAGTGAGGAAGTTAAATGCCTCACCTATTCACAGTAAATTTTGAATATGATATGCCATATTATTTCCAAACACAAAGATTCATTATGAGACAATATTTTTTGTAAAGTATTAAGTCTATGAAATTGCACCACCAAGGACTTATTTGCACTATAGACCAATTTATGTAAGCGCTATTGAGTCCCGCCACTCAAGATCCACTGGTCACAAGTTTTCTAATCCCAAATTCAATTACAAAGTTTAAATTATAATTTTTTATAAGTATAATTAAACATTTACACTACTCTAATTTCTAAGTAAACAATCATCTCATTTCATCTGTTGCAATTATCATTTCTTTTAATCAATCTTAATACCTAAGATCTTAGTGGTTATTATATCAAGGACATCACGATCAACTATATAAATAGTTTAACAATATCTCATTTTCAATATCTATTCAATGAAGATTGGGTGGAGAAAATAAGAGAGCACGTTATTAAACTATTCATAAAAGATGGACACTTGAGTGCAACCTATTGTCCCAAAAGTTATTCTAATAAAAATATCAAAAACAAATACAGATACATTATATTTACTAAACTTTAAATAAATAATAAATATTTTTTCCAAAAAATAAAATGAAAAATTACACAAAGGCAATCTTCAAATAAAAGAAAATAATTATAAACTAAAATTAAAATTTATGTCCATATATATTAAATTAAACTGAATAATTTCTTCGTGAAAAAACATAAACAATAATCCAAATCATGTTTGCTTTTGTTCTTCTTGTGAATGGTGCTTGTTTGTTCTTCTTCATGAAAAACAATAAACATAAACATAAACAAAGAAAATTAACATAAATTTTCATCCCAAAAATTATTTCTTCTCATAATTTTCAACTAACAAAAATGGGTGTTAACACTAATGTGACCGCCAGCTCGTGAAAAAAATAAAATAATTGAGCGCCCGATATAACATTCTTGGAATTTAAGCCCCTGGACATCGCATGTGACCGTGGTACGTACATTCAAATTCTAGTTAGCCACCAATAAATACGCCATATTATATTGAAAGACTGTGTGTGGTGGGGAATATGTTATGATGACCACATGTATGTCATATCATGCATATTAATGATCACATGTATGTCAAGTCATGCATACATCCCAAGTTCCAGCGCACACCATCTTTCATTGCAACGGTCAGATTCCATTTAGAGATTAGAATACAGCCATTTGCTTTTATTTATTTAATATCTTGCAATTCCTATATTCGAATCGCGTGGAATATAACTGATTGTTCTTTAATGGAAAATAGTATTTTTCAACGAAAATTAAAGGCCAACCTTGTGTGTAGTTAAGAGGGACAAAAAAGTGACCAACCCGTGGATAAATTGAATTGTTGAAGAAGTGGGTTAGTTTGTACGAGTTTAAAGTTATTATTTCTGATGTTGAATATCAAAATATTTTTCTAATTACATTAGTGATAATTTTGTTGAATTATTTAAAATAAAAATATTGTTCAAAGAGTTTGATTCCTCCATCAAAAGGATGAAAACTATTTAAGGGAATCAATTTGAGAAAGGATATAGTTCTACTTGCTTAATTAAGAACAATTATCATCATCTTAGATGTGAGACATGTAGATGGGTGGTCCCGGAGAAAGAGTGGGAAGAAAGAACATATATTTTTTACAATTAAGGGGTGGTTGAAACTGAACGACACTTCATCATTGAGTGCGCAACATATGAAGATATTCGTATGTAGTATGATTTTTTTTTTTGAAGGTGGTCGTTTAAATGAACCAATTGAAGAGGCAAGACATAAGAAAATTGTAGGTTTATTGATCAAGATCCACAATAGAAGAGCCAACATGTGAAAAGAACTTGAAAATTGTTAAAGATGCAACTCTTGGTCCCACAGATGACCTTCATTAAAATTCATTCACCCATTCATTCAAAACATATGTATGAAAATAGGGATTAGTGATTCCCTTATGTGCCATCATTGTTTATTTGATGTGATTAGTTGTCTATTCATAACAAAGAGTAGTACTTAATTTTATATATAATGAATGTAAGTTAAAAAATACTTTTTGTTGCCTAATACTATAAGGTGACTAGAATTTGTTCATCTAGTAAGTTCCATCCCTTCATAAAGTTACAACTGAAAATTCAAACCTTGTTTTGTAAGATGAATTGAAAATAATATTTTAAAATAAAGACATTATATTTTTTAAGTCCATTATTTTGAATATGAACATGTTTTAAATCTTTTTTTTTATCAGTAATATGTATTTCATTAATATGTAGAAAAGATTACATCCTTGCCATACATGGCCATCGATTACAATCATGCAAAAACTTCATTGCATTCCTCTGATTTGCTTCTAAATTCATCTATAGGTAAACATGCTAGAAATATTATCGAATTTCTATTAACAAACATCCAAAAAGGAACCCATGACCCCTATTAATTGAACCAATAATTAAACCATCTGACAGCCTCCTCTTTTGTGAAGTTCCCGAAGGCACCACCTTCCTCCACCAGGTCGTTGACACGGGTCTTACCCTTAGCCACACTGCTCATGCCTGCAATCTCCGCTTCTCAGGCCCTACGTGCTGCATTGGCTTTTGCACCCCTCCTTGTAACTGTCAGCTGCCTTTGAATCTACGGCCTGTCGTCCTCTCCCACCACCACGCTGGATTTGATGGGTGTCTGCTTCCATTTTCTCCCAAAGAGCTCGACCTCAACCTTATTCTGCGCCTCCACCTTTCTTTTCTCCAAAATGACCTTCAAGTCATTCCAGCCATTGAGGGCTCGGGCTAAGTGAAGGCCCTCTGGGTAGGCTATAGACCAGAGCACTAGTGGCTGCAATTCTCTGTTACTATGTCCCACCATTCGAAATGATGCGTTTCTCATGTGCAAACCAACCCCCACCTCCGTCCGCTGCAGAACTTCCTCAATTCCTTCAACCCACTTGATCGCCATACACTGTTGGACCACCCTCCGCACTTCGTCTTTTGATGCCGCCACCGAGAGCCCGAGCGCAACAAACAAGGACGAGATATCCAAATTTGTTCGGGGCTTCCACCAATCTTGCAGATAGTGGTCCCCAAAAATTTCCCGAATTGCAGCCCAGAAATCTTCGCCTTCCTCCTTGAAGACGTGGCTCAGTCGATTCCTCATAATGGGGCCTTCGAATGCTGGAATTTGGCATGTTGTGCTGAGGGAAAAGTTGGCCTCCATTTTGCTCTATTGTCTTCTGTTCTGATTTTCAAAGCGTTGGCCTTTCCTTCTCCTTGGTTAGCTTTAACGTGCTTCCGAACCCTCTAGAGACCCAAAAGGTGTTGTCATTATGCTGATGTCCCCATCCATTCCTTCTCATTACTCTTCTTTGTACCTTTTCTGCATTCACATGTAGTGAATCCTCGGCTTACGAGATCTTACATCGAATTACTTCATGCTCACACGCAGCCACCTTAACATCATATCCTTTTCCTTCTAATAGGCAAATGTGCTACGTGCTTTCGATGACTAGTTCCTTCATTTCGGTTCTAGTTCTCAATCCTCAGTTTTTATTATAGTCGAAAGCCCCAAATCTATGGTTTCCTTCCTTGGTGTGCTTGTTTACCTCTAAGTTCCATTTCTTAGGTCTTGAAATAGTTCGAATTGGTTTTCGAGTGGTCCGTTGGCACCAACATTTGAGAGTTTATCTGCCATCTCATTTGCCGCTCTTGACACATGTGAGACTTTAAAGTCTTCAAATTCTCCCACTAGATTCCTAATTAGTCTAATGTGCTTATTCAAATACCGGGTATCCATTTGTCCTTTGGCTATCTCGTTCACTACTAGGAGTGAATCGCCTTCCAGATGAATTCTCCTAAGCTGTAGTCGTCTCGCCATTACGATGGCCTCAACTGCTGCCAAACACTCAACCTCATTGTTTGTTCCATTTTTCAGTCTTTTGGCCCCTAACGCCATAATTTCTCTCTTCTCATTCCATGCAATATATCCTATCCATGATATTCCAAGGTTGTCGCGTGAGGCGCCATCAAAATTTATTTTGACCCATCTAGGAGATGGAGATTGCCATTTACTCGTATGTGTGTCCTCGACCCTTGCCGGAGGTTGCACCCTCTCATTCCCATTAACGGGTCTGAACATGTCTTATCTTAATAATAAATCATTTAACTAATATGCTCTAAAATATATCAATACAAGATTTGTATTGATTATTTTTAAATATACTCGCTCTTATATTATGTTTGTATGTGTCAAACCATTCAAACTTTGTTTAGATTAAACTCACATAGGCAAATGTTAGATGAGGTAATTATGCATGTGGATGTGAGGTTATACACATTTTTGTTATATATAATATAACAAATAATGAATGTCAATTATGACACTCTTAATATAAAAGATTAATGTATCAATATTTCATATTTTATAATTCTAGAGTATTTTTCTATTAAGATCATATTGAACCTTTTTTTAACATTGAACTATGTGTTATATTTTTTATATTTTCTTTATAAAACCAAGAATTATATATTATATTTGTAATATAAGTGTAACCACCTGATTTCGGTCTGTCGCAACTATGGACTCTATTTGCCCTAAGTGTGATCATACCCTCGATTTATGTCCAAACGACCCTGTTTCTGCTTGGCATAATTCTTTTAATCAATTTAATGTCCTAGGTGATTTTTATCACTGATTTATATTATCTATTGTAGCCATACAATTCAAATCAATTTCGACCAATCAGATCAAATCAAAATCAAACAT
>MU226246.1:2036182-2053173 GCA_018584345.1 Thuja plicata
AATGTATAAAAAATAAATTAATCTTTAATGTTTCTCAAATTTTGTCATTTTAAAAATATGTTATTTGGTCACTTCCATTTCATTTTATGGAATTGTGTATTAGAATATTATATTTATAATATTGGTAGTTGTTTTACAAACTTATATAGTGATATTAATGTCTATGAAATATCATATTTGATTCACAAATTGAAGTTTTCTAGTTAAATTAGTTGAGTTTAATTCACAAGGATGATGAGATGTTTCTTGATTATGGTATCCACCAAGATTCAAATCTATGAGACATGTATTTGACCACTCACTTTTGTGTGACTTTATGTGGCTTCCCTATTCAAAACAGTATAACTTAAGAGTTAATTTTGATGCATGCTTACTCATCATGTTGTAATCTAGCTTTAAAATGAAATTATTGTCAACATATATATAATTTAGTTGTTTCCATTACAATTTGGCACATGGAACTAAAAAGTATAATGAAAATAAAGAGTATGAAGTCTAAGCAACTCCAAAAAACTTAAAAGAGAACACAAATAAGAATATGGAAATAAATCACACCCTTTAATGTCTCATGTGTCTTGTCATTTTGTTTAGAATTTTAATATTTGTTAATTCAAGGAGATCTTCAACTTTCAACTTCCATATCTCATAACCAGTGTCATTAAACTTCTCAATATCTTGACGAGAGGTGGAGGCCACAACATACAATCTTCCTCAAATATACAAAAAAACCCCACAAAACAAAAGCTCCCACTATAACAAAAACCTTCAACACTTATAAAGAAAGACAACCCTCTCTTAATAGATTTATTAGCTTTGATACCAAATGTTGTAAAAAAGGTGAAGAAAACTTGCAATATGAACTTAAACCGAATATTATTGTAAATTTGAAACTAAAGTTTAACCCTCAACAAGGAGATTGTACAATCAAAGCAAGAACTAAAAAAACCAGTGCACTTGAAACACCAAATTTACATGGATAAACCCTTTTAGAAGAAAACTACACAACACAAAAAGAGGCAACTATATTATTAATCCAATGACGAATACAACATGAATAGACTTCTTTCTAGACCACTATAGAATCTAACAACACTTTGTTACCCCAAAAATTGAGCCAGACTAAATGAATAACTCTAGCTTGGTGCAAGAAAATACCTCCAAAGATGTAATAAAATAGGGTTTGATAGGCCTTAGATGCCTTAAGGATCGTTGGATCCATTTGATGTAACAAAGGCCCATTTGTAAGACTAGTTGGCCCAAGATGCACTTATAAACCTTGTAGTCAAACTCGGTCCAAGGGAAAATCTTAATGATATTTATGGTTTTTAGGTGTCTTAGGTTGTCTTGAGTGGAAATGAACTCATTTAAAGTCTTAAGGGCCTAGGTAGCAAGTGACAATAAAATTGAAAAAATGTTGCAAAGTTGCTTAGCAACTTTTGCAACTTTTAAATGCAAAATTGCTTGCAACCTCCCCAACGGTCCATAAGGTTTGAAAAGTGATTATGGACATTGGATTGGGGATATATAGGTCCATGAATGTCAAAATTATTGTTTATGTTCATGTATGCAAAGATTGGTGGCAAATTTAAAGGAATCAAATGTTTTTTTTGGAAACTATCTCTGATTTATGTACTGTACGAATTGCATTGTGATTGAGAAGTGTTTAGTTTATTCATGGTTGTATGGTAGATTGTGTTGTTCCTTGAATGCATCCATTCTGAATCATTTTGGTGGAAGATCAAAGGAGCTCTCACTGTTGTGTTCAAACTGGTGTAGAAACCCTCCTTTTCCTAGGGTTATGAAGATGTGCCCCTAACTTGCAAATCCACCAGTGAAATATCACAACCATGGGTGAGATACAAGTATGGGTAGGGATATTAAATAATCCAGGAGCATATGGTGATTGAATTTTGTTAGATATTTTCGCCACCAAGCCCTAGCCGAGCATCCCTTATGTGCTCGGTTATAGTTTACTACAATTTAGTGCACATGACTCAATAGGGAGTGGTTAGGATTAGTTTGATGGTGGATTGGGCATTCTTGGGTGTAGAAAAACCTTCCCTAGGAATTGGATTTGTTTGGTCAATCCATTCTTGAGTACTTGGTTCATAAATTAGACCTAATTAGGCCTATTAGGTCTCTGAACCTTGCAGGTATTTGGGGGGTACATAATTGGAGTTGAGATTTAAGTCTTCTAAGTTTGATATATCTCCCAAAAGAGTATTTTTAAGTGTAGGATTTCATATCTAACCTTCATAAAATTTAACAAAAACCCCATTCCTAGGGCTCCTAGATAAGCTTGTCTCACTAGGCCTTAAAGGATAGTTTGGATTTTGAGACCAGTAGGACTTTGTAGAAGCCTTCAGAGGGTCCTAATTTTAATGTTTTGGATTAGTAGAACCCTAATCCACTCCCTACGATGATGAAGTGAAGGATTTGTGCACGATTCCATTTGGATGGAAAAGTTCTTGTGAAGAACTGTAACTTGGAGATGGAACACACTAGCTTAGTGTGATGACACCCTAGCCTATCAAAGGAGTTGAAGAAACTAAAAGATGGATTGTGGTGATTTAATTGAAGGGATTTTGAATAGAATAACCCAAGTGATCCTAATTTTGGCTTAAGGGCTAGGAGAACAAGAAAAGTTAGTGGTTGGGCTCATTTCCAACCTTATCCGCTCCACTCTGCATCATAGCTTAAGGCACCAATGTATAAGACTTTGTGAGGATGAATACCACTATGGTATGACCAAAATAAAGAAATAAAACTACATATAAAAACTCATGCCCACCCCAAACAATAGCCTCTTACCGATGCTTCCTACAACTGTCATAAGACATCTAGTTAATTTGAGCACACCTGGACCAATATAGGAGTCTCTATCATAAATGCTTGTTATAAGAATTAATAATGATTCTCATAATAGACATACATGTATGTAAAACTCTTGAAAATTTCCCAAGCACCTCAAAATAGGATATTCTAAGAGGGGACACCTAGCTATTTTGTCCTTTTCCTAAAGGAGAAACAATAAAAGTAAATTTGCCTTTACATGGTCTCTTTCACCAATGTTGGTTAAAATGTTAACCTCTTATGAATAAATTACGAAAGGTATTAGAAAAACAATAAATTATGGATTTACAAGGTTTATGGAACCTAAATCCTAATAGTTACAAGGTACCTAAATTAGATCACAAAAACAACGCTTCCTGGAAATAAGCATGGAATAATATGTGAACTCTCTACCTTTTGGAATATGGAACTCTGTTGTAAAAGGATACACTTCTCTTGGTACTCCTAATACTCTGTATGAGATCATATTACATGAGAATAATCGCAAGGCAAGGAATGCAATCATAAGTGGATCGGGAGATTTATAACTTTTGAAGGTCATGAATTGGAAGTCTATGAAGGATGTGTGGGAAAAAATTAGCATTATCTATGAAGATGATGTGAAAATGAAGCAAGTCAAGACACATAAACTAAAGTACAAATTTGAGGATGTAAAGAGGTCAAAAGAAGAAAAAAATGATAGTTAACTACACTAGGTAACAAAATTAGCAAATGGAATCAGAGGTATTGACGAAACTATGGAGGAAAATAAAGTCGTAAGAAAAGTGCTTCGAGAAATCCCAAGATCCTATAGACCTAAGGTATATGCTATTAAGGAGAGCCATGAAATAGAAAAGCATAAATTGGATCAATTCTATGGAGTGATCTTTTCTTTTGAGATGAGGGAATTTTAATATTATAATATCGAGAAGGAAACTACATTCAAATCCAGTAAAAAATTTGAAGATGAACCTGATACAAGAAATGTTATTTATGATGCATAAGTGAATTTTGTGATATTACTAAGGAATCACATCATAAAATACAAAGGTAAGATAGCTTTTAAATAATTTAATTGTGGAAGAATTGGTCATTTTGAATCTAGATGCACTTTCAAAGAAATCAACTATATAAGGGCAAATGATGAAAACAAAAAGAGAAGATAACTATAGAAGGATAGATTATTTAAAAAAGGATAAGATGAAAGATACAATCCTAAGAGAATATTTTATTCAAAGGAAATTATCCATTCATCTAAAGATGAACATCTTGATGATTCAAATGGTGAAATATTGTTTGCGGCTATGAAAGTGGATAATTGTGAGAAGTTCGATACTCCACATACTGATGAACAATAAAAGATAATTTATTATGTGGATCACTCTACATGAAAAAAAAAAAGAACCAAAAGCTTGGATGATTAACAAAATTTACTCAAATCAAATGACTGGTGATAGAAGAAATTTTCTTAATCTTGAAAAATGGAATGGTGGATTTGTTAAGTTTGGTGGTGAAGAGGCTACTATAATATGTGGTAAAAGAACTATCTCCATTGGTGGTAAGAACAAGATAGAGGATTTTTAATTTGTTAAGGGATTAGGACATATCTTCTGAGTGTAAGTTAGATGTGAAAAAAATTATGCAAGTTACCATTAATGATTATGGATGTGATATTAGAAAAGATGGCTCAACAAGATTGGTTCAAAAAGGAGTAAGGATTGATGAACATGTCTATTACCTAAAATAAAACAAAAGAAGAAGTTATCTAATGGTTTAGAGTAGTGGATGTTGGTTATGTAATGAAAGGATGAGACATTAACTTTGACAACATGGTCAATATTAGTTCTTACTCATGTAGTGAGGGATTTGCCAAAGATCATTAAGCATGCTGATGTAATCTACAAAGAATTTCATAAGCGGAAGCAAACAAGGACTAAATTCAAAAACAAGGAGTTCTCTAATAAAAAACCTCTAGAGTTGATATATATTGATTTATGAAGACCTACCAGAATAAGAGGACTAAATGGAAAAATGTATTTATCTTACTAATGACATGAGTTACTTTTTTAAAAGAAAAATTAGAAGCCCTATATAGATTTAAAGTGTTCAAATCTATGGTTGAGAATGAAATAGATCCCAAGTAAAGTTTTAAGGTACAATAGAGGTGCAAAAATTACATCAATGAGTTTGAAATTGTACTATCCTAAAAAGTTAGCACCCATAATTAGATGCTCTATTAGGCCCCATTTTAGTGATTTTAAGATTTCATGTCTATTATGCTTGATCAAGCTACCTATTTCCACTTAATCTGACATATACCCCATATCCCCAACACTCCATTAACTCATTTTCTTGGCTACACAATGCCCAAGGAATTATTTTCCCAAGAACATAACTCCCAAGACATTATGCTCCCCCATAAAGAGGCCCAAATTTGAATTGGGGCCCCATTGCAGTGTTTTGGTGGAAAATTAGGTTTCGTGTTCAACATGGCTTAATTTTGAATCCCAAAATGTGTGAGAGGTATATAAAAACCCTACGTCTCCTTATTTTGGTAAGCATCAATAAGGAATTGAAGATTTTCAAGCTATAGGAAAATTTTCAAGAGCATCAAATCATTCAAGTTTAAGATCTACCATTATTCAAGCATCCATGGAAATCTTCTCCATTTTAACAAGCTTCTCTCCTATGATGGCCAAGTAGATGATTTATCAATGAAGAAAGAAGATCTTTGTTCATCTACATACGTTATTCCTCCATAGAAAGTATTCAATCAAGCATAACAACATTGAAGGTCTAGGAGTGACATTCATAGATCCATGCATTTATGAGGGCATCCTTGATTCCTTTCTACATTCTAAGGTTAATAACTAAAATTCAAGAAACATAAAAACATCTTAATAAATATGAGTGATTTTTACATCTATTTATGATGATATTTATCATTTACAAGGTAGATCTAGCATTTACCTTTACATTTAAATACTTTTACTTTATGCAATTTCATTTCATTTTCAAGGTTGATTCCTAAACAGGGGTTTGGCCAAGGAAAAACCCTTTACACAACATTTTCCCCTTTTTTCTGTGTGCAGGAACATGTAGCAAAGTTGTCAAAACAAATCCAGAAAGTTTGGGATCTGTCGGGCCGACTATGTAAATTTTAGGCAAAACCACTAGGAACACAATGAGAATTGTGTTTTGTACCCTGCAAAAGTAGCTCAAATTTGGATCACGGGTTGGTACTCTTCCATGGTTTATGTATCAAGTCATTATAGGTTGTTTACTATTTTCTATTAGTCTATATTTCCCGAAACTAGTTATGTTTATATATTTAGCCTTCTATTTTGCATTTTCATATCAAATCCAATTATCCCAATACATGATCAATGAGGGATCATTGGCCTAATTAGTGATTAAGTCATACTTGAGCCTATTGTGCCATCTTCCTTCTAAATGTTCATTAGAAAATTGGATCTACCCTTTGCTTCCTTTTCCCTATTGTACATTTTTGTGAACCCAACTCATAACATTTTCATTCTGATTTTGGTGTTAGATCTCCTTTGTATATATTATTTCTATCTTTTCTACATCGTGTGGCTCTAGTTTCACCTTATTATACATCTTTTGAGCCTAACTCGTAACATTTTCCATTCTTATTTCAGTGTTAGATCTCCTTTGTATGCATTGTTTCTGTGTTTACTACATTTTGTGCCTCTAGGTTCACTTTATTGTACATTTTAGTGAGCTTGACTGATGACATTTCCATTCTGATTTTGATGTTAGATCTCCTTTATATTTTATTATTAGATCTTCTCTTCAGTAGTTGCATAAACTTGATGAGTGTTTTCATATTTTATTCAAAAGTTAATATTGGCATTTTAATATTGGCATTTCTTGGATATATCTCTCTTTCATTTCCTTGTGCACGAGTGTTATAACATTGAGTCCTACCTATAGTATTCTAGTTAGGATAAGCCATAGACTTATGGGTTCCTTTTATCCGGAGTTCTCTTCGTTTCTTAGGAATCTTTATGAGATAAACATCCCTATTAATGACATTCCCACTATTGTTGAGAATAATTCTTCTCACTCTTCTCATGATGAAGATGACACCTTAAGAGTCCCTACTATGTAAGTGAAAAATATTTCCCATGAATTTGAAAAATTTGAGAAATGATTAGGAAAAGAAAACTCTAATATCAAATCTTTCTCCTTATTAGAGGGTTCGAGGAAGTTGATTCACAATAATGACAATGGTGCTAATGTCTTACACACTATTTTTCATATTATTGATAACAATGTTAAACCTATTAAATAATGTGCTTAAGATCTTGGTTTGACTCCACCTCCCACTAGTGTTGAGACTTATATTCCTATTCCTACCCCAATACATAGTGTGTCTACTTATGGTCCACCTCTTATGACCACATTTGTTCTTGAAAACATAAATCCTACACATGTTATTCTTGAAAGCATTCATATTACATTTTTCCTCCTCCTTCAAGTGTTCCATGTGTTTCCCAACCTTCATTCATGCCTACCTACAATAGTGTTTCATTTTCTAATTCTAATATTTCTTCTCTTTCCTATACTGGTCCAAATCTTTCACATGTATCCCATACAAACCTTTCTATCGAATCCACTATCAATAGTCTTTCTCAAATAATTTCATCCTTGAAACAAAAAATTGCATCCATGAATCAATCTAGATTCAATATTCTCACTTGTGACATTGCTATCCCTTTGTCCTTGGACATCATTCATGTTGTTATCCCTCAATACATATAAATCCCTCACTTGAAAACTTACAATGGTAAAGGTGATCCATTGACTCATGTGAAGACCTTTCAAACATTGTGTAGTGACTTTTATCATGGTCATAGGTTCATGGCTAAATTTTGAGATAAAGCCTTGCAATTGTATTTTTCTTTACCTCCTTATTCCATTGATTCTTTTCAAAAACTTGCTAATGCTTTCATTCAACAATTTCAAAATGATATTGGTCTTAAGATTTCTATGACTAATTTGATGCATTGTAAACAAGGTGTTAAAGAAAAAGTGAATTATTTCATTGGTAGATTTAAGCATTCACATGCTAATATTTCTTATCATGTGCTTGATATTGATGTACACCATAATTTCATTACTAATTTACAAAAAGACATTAGAGATAAGATATTTCCTTTTTATTTTTCTTCCTTTACTCAATTATGTGCAGTGCTTCATAATTATCATCTTTGAGTGAGTCAATTTGAGATAACCACTCTAATGGCTTCGGTTGGTAAGAGTGATACTACATCCCTACCTTTTCAAAAGTTTTAAAAACCTAAGGGATTCATCAAGATCAGAAATACATCAAACAATATTTTTATGATAAATTTGATGTGATAATTAAAACTTTCAATGGTTTGACTTATCCCACCCATGGTTCCATAACTGTTCCCACAGAATTTGGTAGCACAACCTTAG
The DNA here is from genome assembly GCA_018584345.1 of Thuja plicata. Classification (NCBI taxonomy): domain Eukaryota; kingdom Viridiplantae; phylum Streptophyta; class Pinopsida; order Cupressales; family Cupressaceae; genus Thuja; species Thuja plicata. Next base: position 2,044,484 of record MU226246.1, read on the forward strand.
ATGCCACCTTTTGTTTAATCCCAACTTTTGATCAGTTCCAAGTTAGACTTGGCCTTCCTTGGCTCACTTCCATGAAAGCTATAGTCTCTCCTATCCATAAGTGCTTGAATCCCCATGATGGAAAAATAATCATGATTAACCATAGTCTCTATCAACCTATAGCTATTTGTGGAAACTTTGAACTTGAATTCTTTTGGCCTTCCATGACTCAACCAATTCAACCTTACAAAGATAATTTCTTCCCATCCCATAAAAACTTCAAAATCCAAAATATTTGGGAATTTAGTAATCCAAAAGTTGGTCCCCGACTTATTCCTACACCTTTCATACCTCCTATTTATTCTATATTCCCACCTCCTATATCTTATAAACATTCTGTATATGCTGCAGTCTCAACCTAGCATGGTGCCTTCTGTTCTTCCTCCTAAAGAAGAAAAGTCAATGTTGATTGATCCTAAACCACCTCAATTTTCAAACAAAACCAAACTTAATCATTTTTTTTGTGATTTCCATCATAGATGTCGCGTTGAAGCCTGTGAACGTGCTCCCCAAAACCTTTCCTCCCCTAAGACACCTACTGAAGCTTTGATTCCTTTTGACCAACCTATGCATAACTCAATGGAGGAAGTTAACTTAAAGAAGATAAAACTAAATAAACATACTGATTATATTCATATTCAAGATCCTATTGTTATTAATTTGGATAAATAAGATATTATTTATGATGATAATTCAATGTTTCTAACACAAATGGTGTCAATGTTGATGATTCTAATGATATTTAAGAGTTATTGATGTTAATCATGATTTACCTGCTAGATTTTCAAAATAGTTATCTCTTGCTCCTAGTGAAAAATAAAGTGACTCATCCTTAGATCACGGTATTTATTTGGAACTTACAATAGCTCCATCTACCGTATTTTATGTTTCTCATCTTTCATGTTTCCCACCTTTCCTAAATAGTACAAACTGAGATGGGGGGTAGGTGATATGCTTTCCTAGCTCCACTTGTATGGTGGATTCTTTTGTGTATTTTCCTGTTGTGTTGTTCTTCCCCCTTGTTGCTCCATTGGTGCAAGGCGATAAAGGAATCAACCTATTGTGACATTCCTCTAACTGTATCTTATTTATTCTATATGTTGTATATATGTTATGTTGTACATGTGCTATTGTTCATAAATATGCCTTTGCGTTGTCTGATTGAGGATGATGCAAAGTGGTAGCTACCATTCTTTTTGGTGTCTGCAATGTTGGCCCCAAAAGAACCTTCTTTGTATCTCTTATGTGACCTTAAATTGTGCTACCTTTGGGAATGATGACATTTCATTTTGATATAATTATTGATATACATGAGTTATCATACGATCACACTGACCCCAGAGTTAGTAGATCCATTTTGTGATCTCTTTGTTGCGTGTTTCTTTTTCCTTGATTTGTTCTTTCTTGGGGAATCTCATAGTGGAAAATTATCTTGTAAGTGCATGTATGATCTATTAAAGCTATTTCTCCTATTAAGGCATTTGCACTCGCTTTAATGTGGGGGCATACACTCCACTCCTTGTTTCACTAATCACTTTTTTGGATCCCTTAATAGAGACAAGATTTACTTAAGGATTGATCCTCTTTGTTTTGATGGGTTGACTAGCATAACACAAATTGCTAGACTATCAATGAAATATTTTGCTATGATGCTTTCTCTTTGCATGATCTATAGTAAGGCAATATATTACTAGGCTAGGGGTCATCTCTCTCTCTCTCTCTCTCTCTCTCTCTCTCTCTCTCTCTCTCTCTCTCTCTCTCTCTCTCTCCTGAGTGTTGCCTCTTTTATCTTCTTTTTCAATTTGATGAGGACTTGAGTCACTTGGGGTCTTGCAATGCATTGATCTACTTTACCATGAGCATGAATTTTCCTCATACTCTCTCTATAGTGGGGGCTAAATGCACCATCCTAAAACATTATCACCCATAATTAGATGCTCTATTAAGTCTCATTTTAGTGATTTTGAGATTTCACATCTATTATTCTTGATCTAGATACCTATTTCCACTTAATATGACATCTACCCCATCTCCCTGTCACTCCATTCAAATTTGGGCTCATTCTCCTAGGTACACAATGCCCAAGACATTATGTTCCCAGGAACACAATGGCCAATTTGTTGTGTTCCCCTATAAAGGGTCCCAAATTAGAACTGAGGCCTCGTTGTGGTTTTTTGGTAGGAAATTAAGTCTTGTAGTAGGCTTGGCTTAAATTTGAATCTTGAAATGCGTGAGAGGTATATAAGCACCCCATCTCTCCTCATTTTGGGGAGCATTAATAAGGAATTTACGACTTCCAAGCTATAGGAATTTTTTAAGGAGAATCCATGTCAAATTTAAGATCTAGCATTCTTCAAGCATCCTAGTAAATCTTCTCTATTTTAGAGATATTCTCTACCATGATGGCCAAGTAGAGGATTTATCAACCAAGAAAGAATATATTTGTTCATCTACATGCATTATTTCTTCATAGAAAGTGTTCAATCAAGCATAACAACATTGAAGATCTAGGAGTGTCATTCATAGATCCATGCATTTGTGAGGTCACCCTTGATTCCTTTCTACATTCCAAGGTCAACAACTATAATTTAAGAAACATACAAGCATCTTTATAAATATGAGCAATTTCTACATCTGTTTATGAAGGTATATTTATTTACAAAGTAGATCTAGCATTTACCTTTAGATTTGCATACTTCCCTTTGTGTAATTTCATTTAATTTCCAAGGTTGATTCCTAAATAGGGGTGTGACTAAGGTAGAACCCTTTCCACATATGTTTCCCTATTTTTCTATGTGCAAGAATAGGTAGCGTAACTGTCAGAACTAACCCAGAAATTTTAGGATCTGTCAAACCGACTATGAAAATTTTAGGCAAAATCATTGGGAACACAACATGAACCACATTCTGTACCCTACAAAATTAGTTCAAATTCATATCATAGGTTGGCACTGTTCCCTAGTTTCCCTTTCAATTCATTACAAGTTGTTTACTATTTTCTATCAGCCTGTATTTTCCAAAACTATTTACATTTTTTATGTTGGTGTAATTAATTATTCACTAATTATACTTTAATTAAGCTTACTTAGGATAATGCATTGCATAGTAGTTTGCATACGATATACCTAGGAGTTTGCACCTATATTTTCACATGGTGTAGGATAAATTTGTAATAGGATAGGAGGGAATGTGACATCTATAATGAGAATTCTCAACTATTAGGTGGTGATAATTGTTATCACATTTCACTTTATGTGTGAGATTCACATTTAGTGCTCTTATCACATTATCATCCTCCACATGCTGCACATACTTCATTGCATAATGGAGGATGATCTACCTTTGGTGGACATGTGATTTCACCTTGTATAGGTGATATCTTATCTACTCCTTATCATAGTCTCTTTTTGCCTTTCCTATATAAGCATGCCCATTATGTAAATTTTAATCATGTCCATTAGAAATAATATAATTCTTTCATCTTGTTGCGATTGTCTTCTCATTCTCTTGTGGAACTTATCTTGGCCTTTCATTTGATCCTGGGAGTGTTGTACCGCCACGTGGCAATTAGATTTGCCACAATGCAGCACCAAATTAGACACACATCAGCACGTGAGCAATGAATGACAAGGAAAAATGTGTATACATGGTCATTGCACAATCTATCCTAGTTGTCTGCCAAGTCATAGAGCCACATCATTGTTTGTGCCTGCATCATCTACCAAGTCAGCACAATGACATCAACTTTTCCCTACCTAAAATTGATGATTGTTTACAGGTCAAATAGGGGTTATTGACTTTTTTGCTACGAAGGACATACAAATATCAAATTTAATCAGGAATACTTCTCATGTCAATGTATGGTTCAAATTTTTTGCCTTCATCATTTGAGATTTTAATTTTGCAGTTCATCTTCAGAGGCTCATAACTTGCTCAATTTAAGTCCTTTTTTCGAGCATTTTTTTTTATTTGGGGTAGAATTTATTGAACTGTCTAGTGGTGATATTATTTTCTAATTTTGGCATTCATATGGATCAGAAATTTTAGTTTTTTGTGACTATACATGTCTAATCTAGCTATTTGCAACTTTTGGGGCTTCACTTGGGCTCATACGGTAACATTTTGAGGTGCTATTTTTTTTAAATGACATTTTTGTCTACTTTCTACATCTTCTATCTGTAGCCATTGTGAGTGGACGTATCACTTTCAATATTTGGTTCTTTTTGGGCCTATTTTGGCACATTTTATACTTGAATTTTAGTTTGTTTTTTGTTTTGCATCAGTGATTTAAAGGTGTAATATGTTATTCTATTATACTCTTTGGTTGTATCATATATTTGTCAAAAGTTGCACTCCTAACTCCATATAATTATCATGAATGGAAAAAAACTATGGAGACTTTATTGTTATAAGTGGGATTGCATAGAATCACTTTTGGGTAGGATCCAAAACTAGACAAAGGTGTTGAATAAAGGATCAAATGGTTTGATCAAGGGATAAAGCTCTTGGCTCTCTCATATTGTCTATCTCTCCTGATTGCTATATTATATTGCATTTTGCACACATCCTCATGATGTTTGGACTACCATGGAAGGAATTTTTGGTAAGTCAAATAGAATGAGAGAATATAAGTTGGAAAATTAGCTGATAAGTCTAAATCCTAGTGATTTTGACACTATTCAATACTTTTTCTCTAAGTTCAATTCTATTATATTGGAGCTTTCTAATTGTGGGATTACTAAAGAGGGTGAACAATTGATTTTATCTAGTCTTTACAATCTAGGTCCCAAATATATTCAATTTTTGTTTCTACATTCTATGATACTATGGATGCTCTTGGTAGTGCATACAAAATGCCTTCTCTTGATGAATTTGCAGCTCAACTCATAAGGGAACAAACAAAGTTGGCACACATGGGTCAATTGAATTCCTCAAAACCTCATGCATTTCTTGCAAATGACTCCACTCAAAAGGCTTCCATTGGAAAAGGAAAGAAGCAACATAAGGATCCTAAGCCTCATGAGAAAGGTGATGATTCTCCTTCACAACATGCTTTTGAGTCCAAGTCCTCTTAAAGAGAGGAATCATCTATAAGAAAGAAGGTGAAATGTACATATTGTGAAAAGAAAGGGCACGATGAGCATAAACATTTCAATAAGAAGACTAATGATCTCACTCACATTCTTCAAAAGAACAATATTAAGTTTTCCTCTTTAGTTTCTCCTCCTCCTTCTACACATTTGGTAGCTTCTCTATCTATATTATCAAGCATGAATAAAGGTAAAGGTCAAGCGCTCGTGACTTCTACATATCCATAATGTGGTAAAATGCTTCTTGATTCAGGTGCTTCACATCATATGTCATCTTCTATGGATATTTTCTCTTCTATTTGTTGGAAATAACAGAATGGTGTGTACTGAGAGGGGAGGGGTGAATCAGTACCCTTTAAAACTTTTATCACTTAACCTTAATCCTTTTAGTAATCAATTGTATTACCAACCATATGTGCTATTCTATCTTTTTGTATGTTATATCAAATCACAAACTCAATTAGCATGTAAACATTCATAGAAACATTCAAGAAATGTATTGACACATGACACAAGATTTGGTAACGCAGAAAACCCCTGTTAGAAGGTAAAAATTGCAGTGGGGATGAAACCCACAAAACTTCACTATCTGCAGAATGGAAGGGGCCAGTTAAGGCTTACAATTTTGATCACTTTTGATGATCATACCCTGTTAGGAGTAACATGTAGAGACTGGTTAAGGTTGACTATGTTAAGAGCTTTAGCAACACTGTTAAGTGTGCACTTGGTTAAGAGATTTACAAAGGATTGTTAAATCCACCTTTCTCAAGGATTTCTTCTATTTGCTACACTTGTTAGAATGTAGTAAAAACTATTCATTGACCCGAGTATATGCAATCTAGAATTGCTGATTACAGTTCCATTAAAGATTACATGTATATTTATCACCTATTGTAATTGATCAATACCTCTGTTATGCTTGGTGGCCTTGAATCTGGTTCTTGATAACCTATTTCATCTTTTGTTGCTCTTTTGCATAAAACTCTTAGTCTGATCCATAGATGTGCTTCACAGCTACAATCATCATCACACACACACACATTCTGATTGATTACACATCTATTTATACAATGAGTTTGACCTAAATAAGTTACACGTATTACAATGATAACTCTATGATCAAAGGTATACAACTTGACCTTGATCTCCTTGTTTGCATGTTTTCAATCAGTTAGACCGATTAAAACAATTACAATTACATTGCTTGTCCCTCAAGAAATGGATTTAAGGCTAATAAAAAAGCTAAATATAAAACACAAGTGTTTTATTTGACGTGGAAGTCAGATCCATATTTCTTTGGATTTATAATCGTCTCTCAGTAGACTGGTGCTCGGGTTTCTCTATAGTATGTCGGGTTCCTCTGTTATCTATTTTGTCAGGTTATACTATAATCTGCTTGTTGGGTTCCTCTGTCGGGTTCCTCTGTCGGGTTACTTTGTCAGGTTCCTCTTGTAACATTTTTATGTCAGGTTCCTCTTGTAACATTTTTAGGTTGAACTAGTAAACTGTGTCGTCGGGCTCCCTTGTGAACTTGTCTGTCGGGTTGCACTAAACCTATCTTTCGGTGTGGGTGTTATCAACGGTTCAAAACTATTTTTCCTTTCATACTAATGGAAAAATATGTCTTCAATCTCCCCTTTGACATTAGTATCAAAAAATGATATGTGCAAATACTAAAATGTGTAGTATGTACACCATGTGTTCACCTTGTCATTATGACTCCCCCTATGTATATGTATGTACACTTGCCTTTATACTATTCTCCCTTTTCACCTTTTCTTCTTAATTTATCATATCATTATCCTCCTTTATTCATATCATTTTCCCCCCTTTTTGATAGTAAGGGCAAAGGTGTAATTACTTACAACTTGTCAAAAATGTGGGAATGGGAGTTGTTCATGTCTTCCATCATCTTCTCCCATTTTCTTGTAGGTGATATAGAGCCATGTGCTCCAATGTAATCCTTGCATTCATATCATAGATGTTGTCGGTGACAGACATCTCTGGGGTGGCTATCAATTGTCTGGCCATAGTCATATGTTGCTGCAGTAGTGTAACATTACGTAGCAGTAGAGCCTGTAGATCGAATACCTCATCTTAGAACTTTGATTCTGCCTCTTGAATTTGAAGTCTCAACTTCTTTGCTTCCATTACCTTTTCATAATGCACCTTTATTACATTGTGAGTTGTTGAGAGACCTTGAGCACTAGCAGTAAGATCTGCATATATTTTTGCAATCTTTTCACTATTTTCTTTAGTGAAGTGCTCTAATGTGCTTAACTTTTGAATTAAGGTGATAGCTTCTAAAATGATTGGTTCTAATTCATTTACTTGTTTAGACAACTTTACCTTGTTTTCAACCACTTCTTGGCTGATTTTCACTTTCAATTTATATTGATACTTTTTCTTTGCTCGTTCTTCTATTGTCTTTTCTGGATCCACATTCTGTGATTGGATTGCATCGATAAGAATGACTAATTGATCAATGATAGACGCATTTTGATCAATGTATGTATCAGGTACTATCTATTGAAGTATATCCTTTGTTGTTTCAAGTACATGTGTGTCCTTTTTTTCCTTTTTAAGGTTATCTTGGATAGATTTTCTTCTACAAATTTTGGAATAGTTTTTAAGTGCCTCTGGGTCCAATGTCCTTGGATAACAGGCTGGTATCTCAATAATCTCATCCAATGTAACTAGATTGTTATTCTTTTTCTTCTTCTTCTTCTTGGATAGAGTTGTGGAGGGACCTATATGCAGTACCATAGCAAGTTCCTTTGCTTGGTCTGATGTGCTTGGTGAAGGCTTTAGAGTATGTGTACCTGTATCCTACTGCTCGGTGTCTAACTGTCATTTGGGAGTGGACATCTCCACATCAAACTTAGCCTTATCTAAAATAGATCCTTCAGTATTTTTAGGAGTGGTATCATCTTGTTTCTCTTCTTCACCTTTATATTTTTGTTCTCCTCTTGTTTCTGTTTGTTCTTCATTGGTTTCTTTTTTCTCTTCTTCACCATTATCTTTGGGTATGCTTGCATCCTTGTTGGGTGATTTCTCCTTTTTCAAGATAATATTGATAGCCTGTATCAATAGTGGTATTTGTCCCAGTATATCTACTTGAGCAGCATCTTTTGTTGTGTCCTGTTCCTTGGTTTGGTCTGGGGAAACAGTGACATCTTCATCTTTCTTTACCTTATCATCATTTATAAGAATGTATTCTAGGCCCAGTTTAGCCTAATCTTCTTTATTGTGTGGCTCCTCAGTAAGAGCTAATAGTGGCTTGGGGCTTGAATCCTCCTTAGGTGGATTGATGATTTTACTCCAGATATGTAAGAAGTATGAAAAGAATGAAAGCATAAACAAGAAGTAATCCAAGAAAATGAAATGTTAGAAGATTTTACCATAACCAAAGGAGAGAAAGATTTCAAGATCAGCCATAAAGCATATGAGAAACTTCAAGAATCCAACAAAGAGCCAAGAGATTTTGGTAAGGGGAAAAGCAAAGAAAAACCCCTTTGTGAATAAGAATATGGCAAAAAGCCTAAAGGATGAGAGCAATAA
>MU226246.1:2071224-2084785 GCA_018584345.1 Thuja plicata
ACAGTTGGAAGAGGATTAGTATAAGTAAAAGGCACACTATGATATGAGGGTTGTGAGGTAGGTAAAGATACCGGTGGAGCACTCACAGGAATAGGTGCGCTTGGGAGAGAAGTTGTTATTAAAGGAGTGTAAGTAGGAATACTAGGTAGAGGAATAGAAGAAGGTCCTACACTAGTGACAATAGGTGTGACTCCTAACTCTTGAGCTTCTTGAGCTAAAGGCTTAACATTCAAATTCACAAGATGAGTAATACTACGCAAGAAATTAATACTTTGATCATTATCACAGAGAAATTTCTTAAGAGCCTCTATAGCTTGGATAGAATCTTGATTATGGTTTTCTTGGATAAGCCAATTTCCCATTTTATCAAGTTCATTTGAAAGGTTTTGCACTTGTTCAGGAGGAACTCTTACTGCGTCATATTCATCATGAGATGAGTGAGAAGATTTATGCTCCATGGAAGGATTGGAATCATGAGTTATCAAATTGTCATCCTGGATCCTAAGGAAAGGAGAGGAAGACTCAGGATCAAAGGAACCCATAAGTCTACGACTTCTTCTAACTGGGATACTATAAGTAGGAATAGATGTGGTAAAGCTCATACACCAATACAATGCTAATGAACTAACAAAATTTTTTGATCTATTGAATTTAAATGCAATTTGAGAAAGAAAATAAATGCAAGATCTAGCATAAACAATGTAAATCTAACACCAAAAAGAAAGAGTTGCCTATCGCGGGTTCACCAAAATGTAACATAAGAAATAGTGGTTTATCTCACCAAAATTTAAAGGGGATTGAAATAGAGATATGTTTAAAAATGTATAATGTGTTAAGAAAGAAGGGTTTGATAGATTATTAATTATCTTGAAATGTAATGTTTGAAATAGGAAATGTGTAAATTGTTCTTTGAGTTGCCTAGATTGTATTAAATTCCTTAACCTTTATTGAATTGAATTGGTTGATTGATTGTATAATGTAACTAAGGAGAAGATAATATTCTCCCTTTTTATCCTCAAATGCACAAATGGGAGATCCAAGTTGATCAACCCAAGAGAAGGGATAATGCATGAATGAATCAACTATTTGGAAAGGAGAATAACAAGAGAGATACCTTAAATTGTGTTAATAATATGTATATAAATGATAAATGATAGTAATTGAAGGAATGGGAGAAATGCACTAACCTTGAAATATTGCAGATCAAAGAATGCTATTTTATGAGGTCTGTGGACTGTTTCTGGAAAAACTGACAGTTGATCCCGAACTGGAACGCATAGATGAACAAAACCTACAAATCTTTTTCCATTCTGATGTCGTCTTATGAAAAAGGTTGACCTTGACCCACAAATGTCAACCCTGAACCAATAATGTCGACCCTGACCTACACAGGTTTGACATAAAATCTATTCACGCTGTTCGAAAGAAAGCTGAAAAGGGTATCTAGATCTGGTCTCAAATCCACTGTTCTAAACCTGTACCTGCAAGAAAAAGGAGATTGTTTGTTGTGGGGGAGGGGTTTTCCTTGGTCAAACCCTATTTTAGGAATTAACCTCAAATATATGTAATTGAAATTGCAAAAATGGACAAAGTAAATGCATAAATTCACCTTGCTTGAAAAAGTCCTTGTGGCGGATTCGAATCCTTGAATCCACAAGTATGCTTCAAAATGTAGAATGTAGAAATGTAGGATGTCTTCAATCTCTTGCTTGTGTATCTCCAACACTAAGTCTTGAATGGGTTCTTGAATTTGGAATAGGCTTGGAAGAAGGTGGATGGAGAGATCACCAAAAAGGGCACTATGTAGCTTAAATCTTTCAATGGCCTCCAATGGATCTCCTTCATGAAAATGGATACTTGAATGGATGAATGCTTCCTTGAAATATTTCTTGATTTCTTTCTTGATGATGTTTCTCAATTTCTCAAGGATGCATAGGCTTCAATAGAGAACTTAGTATCACTTAGAAGACTTAGAGAAAATGAGAGAGAAAGCTTCCCTTTTATATGAAATTAGGGCACAATCTTCTAAGGAGGCCTACATAGGAGGATTAAATTCCCATCAAATCCTTTACCCCTAGTAGAGGACCTATATTAAATATAATTTAGGAATCAACACTTTGGAACCCAAAATAGCCGACCTGGAAGCGGGAAATACTTTTTGCAAAGGCTGACCTCCAAAAACTGTGAGACCTCAGGATCTGAACCCTGGGTCAAGGTTGAGGTGTACCCTGACCTAGGTCAGGGTTGACGTCAAAATAGACCTAAAAGGTCAACACTGACCCTGAAGCCTAGAATCACCATTCTGCAGTTTAGAATGCAGAAATCAGGCTAAACAAGAGTGGAAAGAGGGACAAAATAGGGGAGAAGCCATGTCAAGATCAGGAACCCATTCAAGGTGCTTTCTATGACCCCAAACCACTTACTCGGAAGGCTAAAAACGTCTATAATGGAAGTGCTTCCATTTTCCAACTATACAACTATTATCAAAATTATTCATCTCAAATGAAATCAGTCTTCCAATCAAATTGTCTAGAGTAACATTGCTATTTGCTACTGCTCTCATTTCTTGTATGGCAGATACTCTAATAGAATAAGTAGGCATTAAGGTTCTTAGAATTTTACTTACCACTGTATCCTCATCTAGTATGCCTCTAACTCCTTGGATAACGTTGACTACCTCTTTGATTCTTGTGTTGTACTGCGTGAAGTTTTCACCTTCTTTCATTCTGAGATCATCAAACTTTCCTCTAAGGTTTTCTGCCTCGGCTCTCAGAACATTTTTATCACCACCATGTATAAGATTCAATTTGTCCCACATCTTCTTTGTAGTTGTGCATGCTTTGACATCTTCAAATTCATCATCAGAGAGTGAGGAAGCAAGCTCTATCATCATGTAGTTGCGCTCATGCTTCTCTCTCATTTGTTCAATTGTGGGCAACACATATTCAATATCTAATTATTGAGTAACATCATTTTTGATACCTGATAAGTGGAGTCTTATTTTGCTTTTCCATGAAGCAAAGTTGTCTTTGTTCAACTTGGGCACATCTCTTCTGTTCATCTTGTGATCTTTAGCTTGAGCTGTTAAAATCCCTTTCTAAGCACACAAGCTCTGATACCAATTGTTAGTAATAATTGAGAGGGGGTGGGGGTGAATCAGTGGCCTCAAAAATTAATCCTTAAATCAACCCTTCAAACTTAGTACCACAAATTGTACCTCTAGTTATCTTCAGTCCTATAAGATGAATGCATTGGAATACTTATATCAAATTACTACTTGTTAGAATACTTTGTAAAACCTTCTTCTACATGTTTACCGATAAGCAGTCTTTCTATTTACCGAACATAGTAAATAACTAGTGTATACCGATCAATCCAAAATAACTTATGTGAAATGCAAAATAGTAAAGTAATGAAACATAAACACATAACACATGGATTTTTAATGTGGAAACCCTGTTAAGGGAAAAATCATTGGGACCGGTACCCCAAATTTTCACTCTTCTGAAGTGAGCTCGGTTAAGAGCTAACCCTGTTAAAGGTTAAAAACACACTGTTAGGTGTGACCCTGTTAGAGGATTTAAAAGATAGTTTGTCACTTAGTATCTGACATCTAATGTTACTATCCTTGATCAAACACTCACTTGGCCTATCAATAGGTATCAGGCATATCCAATGCTACTTTCTATGATCAATCTTTTTGATACTCCTTGGGATGTATCTCAATTACAAAAAACTTTTAAGTCCTGCTCAGTTAAGAGACTTGATGCTTCAATGGTTAAACTAAAATAGTAAAGTGATCTATTTGCACATACAACTTGAATTACAGATTTTCAGATCTATTCTAAGTACATTACCTCTCTAATAAATATAATCAATTCAATACCTTTGCTCCACAATATTCTACTCTGTGATGCATTTTCACTATTTGTCGGTATCTGCAGAATCTAGCTCTTTCGTTAGCTTGTTGATCAGGTTTGAATGAAGAATTTCTTCTCCTTCAAAATCTCTTCAGCATCTATTTTCTTTTCACTCCCCTTCACCACATTCGTAATGAATTAGGTTGTCTCTTTATAGACATGATATCACTATTTCTTGCCTTTCTTGATCTTGGCGTTATCCATAATAATTGCCAATTAGATTTAAAGAAAAACTCAAGTTTTATCTTATAGAGATCTTCTTGCCAACTGGACAAAGCAGCTTTAAATTCTTTACTTATCTTCGACTTTATCTTGTTGATTAAAACAATGATAAGTATCAGTTAAGTCTATTTTTAGCTCTTGACAGCTAATCATTTTTTCATTTCTGAACTCTCTGTTCTGTCAGTCAAAACTTTAGTTAGTCATCGGTGACAACTGACTGTTCCATCGATGTGACTTCAGTTTTCTTCAGGATCTCCGTCCGTCGGGCAACATAGTAATTCTGTCTGTCGGGTTACTCTGTGCTTTGCTTGTCGGGCAACACTGTGACTTTGCTCATCGATAATGCTATGCATTTTCTTGTTGAGTAACACTGTGACTTTTCTCTTTTACTCTGTCCATCAGTGTGCACTCCGTCGGTGTATACAATCACTTTGTGAATACTTGACTTGTATGCATTATTGATAGCATAGCCTTTGATTCATTGGTTCTTTGAAGTCTTTAGCAGTATGTCCATGACCATACAAATTATATCAATTTGACATCAATGACAATAAAATACATTAACTAATTTAATGTCTTATGTCATTGTGATCATCATCTTAATATCTTCAAACATTCAATCAGTTATAGTTCATCAAACCCTAGGTGGTATTCCAAAAAATACTCTAGTCTCATCATGTTGCGAAGCAACCTCTAGACAAATTTTATACTTAGGTTCTTCACAAGTGGATTTCTTGATCAGATTAACCTTCTTCTCTTTGGCGTTCTTGATCTTGGAAACTCATGATGTGGTTTCCATCATTTCCCTAATTTAGGGCTTTTCTCGTAAAATAAATAGTGAGCTCGGTGATGTTTACTTACTTAACCTTCTGAAAGCTACTGTGGTTCCATTTGAATGTTGTGAATCTGCTGGTTAAGTGCTTCTGCAATCTGGTCACCCTATGCTCTTCTTCTCTCTGCTTCTTTGCTCTAAATCATTGGTGAATGAAATGAAGTCTTTGTCATCCTTTTATAGATGGTGCCCTAAGTGGCATAATTAATGCTCTACCCACTTGTTGGGTGTCGAAGACGGAGTTGCTCGGGTGACATTCCAACTTTATTTTTGCTGAAAACATGATGCTCGGGGCATATGTCAACTCATTTAATTTTTCACACATTCACTGACAGATCTTGGTATATGATGAAGACAACATTGTCTTTTCATTACCAACGATGTTCAGTTTACATGAGCAACTTAGCTTTTTTATGTTAACCGATGATTCTTGGTAAGCATTGACAACTTAGCTTTGTAAGCACACCGATGCTTTTCGGTATGCATTAACAGACAAGATTGAATTCATAGAATCATAACAAGTAATACCATAGTGCATCTTTAATCATGCTAGTTTTGCATTTTTAACTATGCATAATAGAGCTTATGTAAAGTATAACTTAGTATAGTGCAATTCCATACTTACTTGTTCATCTTAGGTGGGAGTGGTGATGTCACCAGATCCATTGGATAAGGTGTCACCATTTGCATTGCTTGGTCCAGCATCATTAGTGTTTGTTTCTTTCCTCCACATTTTGTTTTGCATCTTTTTGATGCCTTCAATGGTATTGCCATTGGCAAAAGTGCTTGTCTCTGTCACTCAGTTTCTGCACTCTTTGCTTAGATGACCAACTTTATGACAGTGTAAGCATGCCATTCCAAGGGTAGTCCAGCTCCTAGACTTTCTTATCCATTTTCTCATGTAGTTTTTTGCAGTGTGTCCATATCTACCACATGTTGTGTAGTTTGTCCATGTATTATAATCCCAAACATATGTGTTACCGACTCTTTTTGGTTGATAAGCATTTTCTTGATCTTTTGCCTTCCATGCTTGCTTTCTCTTCTTCCTACATTCAAGAGATGTGTGCCCATGAATTTTTCAAGTAGGACAGTATTTTTCCATGTAGGTTTCCTTATTTGGTTGTTTCACCTCAGATTTACATTCATATGCTTTATCTCCTTTCTTGTTATAGTTATAACAATTTCCTATGAATGAAGATGTGGATTTAGGAATACCTTTTATTTTTCTCCTACAGACATTTGATGTGTGGCCTGGTTTTCCATAGTGATTGCATGACTTCTTTCTTGGTCTTGGATTTGTGTAGACATTCTTCAGACCATCTTGGTATGGTGATTCTCTATTCTTGGTATACCCTAATCTGGTATTATTGTTGACTCTTCTTTGTCCATCCAGAAGATCATCCATCCTTTTGGTACTTTCTTCAGCTCTCTTGATCATATCATTGTGTTATTGCTAAATTCTCACTTCATGCTTTAGTCTTTTATTTTCTTCTATTAGCTCACCAATAGCTTCCAGCTTTCCATTCAGTTCTATGTTCATTCGGTTTGCCTCCTGACTCATAAGAATAATTTGATTGGTGATCTCATGATGATGTTCAGTAAGTCTTTGTATTTATGACTCTTTCTCTTGTATCTTTTCGGTGATCTTCCCCCTGTCATCAATAGATAGTGTTCTTTCTTTCTCAGCTTGTCTATCATTATTCATAACCTCAATTATTCTTACCATCTATGTCTCTTTACCAATTTGCAGTGATTTTACTTGTCTAGCCAGATGTTGATTGGTTTAATTTAGACTTGTAATGCTTCCTTTAGATGTGTCTGATGTATTTCTAGATGTAGATCCCGATGAATCAAATAAATAAGGTATCTCTTCTTCATGATAGTCTGTTTCATTACAACAAGATGCTATAACATTTCTTTCATCCAGTAGCTATCTCATCTTGATTCTAGTTTCTTTATATTGTTCATAGAAGATCTGTATCTCTAACTTCTGATTCTTAATACTCTTGTCTAGCTTGTACCTTTCCATTGTATGATCTTTTCTCTTAAGTATTTAAACTTTTCCAAATAAGAGATCTAGCTCTGATACCAATTGTTGGAAATAATAGAATGGTGTGTACTGAGAGGGGAGGGGTGAATCAACACCCTTTAAAATTTTTATCACTTAACCTTAATCCTTTTAGTAATCAATTGTATTACCAACCATATTTGCTATTCTATCTTTATGTATGTTATATCAAATCACAAACTCAATTAGCATGTAAATATTCATAGTAACATTCATGAAATGTATTGACACATGACACAAGATTTGGTAACGCAGAAAACCCCTATTAGAAGGTAACAACTGTGGTGGGGATGAAACCCACAAAACTTCACTATCTTTAGAATAGAAGGGGCCGGTTAAGGCTTAGAAGTTTGATCACTTCTGATGATCTTACCTTGTTAGGAGTAACATGTAGAGACTGGTTAAGGTCTACTCTGTTAAGAGCTTTAGCAACACTGTTTAGTGTGCACTCGGTTAAGAGATTTACAAAGGATTGTTAAATCAATCTTTCTCAAGGATTTCTTCTATTTGCTACACCTGTTAGAATATAGTCAAAAATATTCATTGAACTGAGTATATGCAATCTAGAATTTCTGATTACATATCCATTAAAGATTACATGTATATTTATCACCTATAGTGATTGATCAATACCTCTGTTCTGCTCGGTAGCCTTGAATTTGGTTCTTGATAACCTATTTCATCTTTTGTTGTTCTTCTGCATAAAACTCTTAGTCTGATCCATAGATGTGCTTCACGACTACAATCATCATCACAAACACATTCTGATTGATTACACATCTATTTATACAATGATTTTGACCTAAATGAGTTTCATGTATTACAATGATAACTCTATGATCAAAGGTTTACAACTTAAACTTGATCTCCTAGTTTGCATGTTTTCAATCAGTTAGACCGATTAAAATAATTAAAATTACATTGCTTTTCCCTCAAGAAATGGATTTAAAGCTAATAAAAAAGATAAATATAAAATAGAAGTGTTTTATCTGATGTGGAAGTCAGATCCACATTTCTCAGGATTTATAACTGTCTCTTGGTAGACTGGTGGTTGGGTTTCTCTGTAGTTTGTCGGGTTCCTCTGTTATCTATTCTGTTGAGTTACACTATAATCTTCTTGTCGGGTTCCTCTTGTAACATTTTTGGGTTGCACTAGTAAACTGTGTCTTCGGGTTCCCTTGTGAACTTGTCTGTCAGGTTGCACTAAACCTGTCTTTTGGTGTGGGTGTTACTGACGGTTCAAAACTATTTTTCCTTTCATACTGATGGCAATATATGTCTTAACTATTGAGCCTTGTAATTCTCCTAATATATTGATGGGTAATAACACGTACATGAGGTTTTCTGGGATAGATTATTTTCATATGGAAGAGGGTACATTTAATGATGTTCTTTATGTACCATCCTTGACCACTAATCTCCTTTCTATTTATCAAATTATTCATGGGGCACTAGGTAAAATTGTTGAGTTCACTCTTGTTTATCTCTACATTAGGGACATGGAGACTAAAGATGTCATAACTATGGGAGTTTTTTATCATGCATCATGCTTGTATTCCTTTTCATATTTTTTTTGATGATAATGATGATGTTCTTAATGTACCCACCCTTCTACCAAGGGTCAATTATGTATGCAAGGAGAAATTTGGACACTTGAATCATTGTGTTCTTGAGCCAAGTGCTGATCTTCCTACTCCTCCACCTCCTACTTCATTGGACTTGAGTTCTACTAATAAGTAGGATGATCATAGTGTTTATGATAATATAGTGTGGGATGATTACTTGGATGACATTTCAACATGTTTGTTGAGTCCCATATTGCCAATTTGGGAGACATACTTGAGGGGGTTTCTCTTCTCTTTGATGGAAACTTCATCATAGTTGGATTTGGAGATACATCTTCACCTTCTTTGGAGATTGGCATTCATGATTATTCACCTTCCCTTATTTTGTCACATATCTTGGTCCAATTTTATCATGATGATGTGATGGATTCTTTGAGCTTGGAGATATGTTTTCAGTCTTTAGAGATGTATACATGGAGACTTACTCCCCCTACTTCCATTTTGGCATGGATTGGCTTCTTCATCATGTGATGTAATTGTTTCTTCCTAAGGGGAGGGGACACATGTTGCTTGTATGCATTGGATTATCTTTTGTTTGCAGGTACACTACATCAACATTGGAGCTTCTACATTATGGGGGGGATATTATGTCTCCTACTTTCCTTCCTATGGAGGGATACTTGATTATATATACATTATGTATGTAGTACTTGGGGGTCTTAGGTCTCCCATCCATGAATCTTGTGTGTTTTCTTTCTCTTTTTGGGGGGGATTTTTGTCCCATGAGGTTTTTCCCTTTATCCACTTTATGAGAGATTTCATACATTGCATTGTACATGGATACCTAACATGGGCTATTAGCCGGGATTCATCTTGTATTGTGAGTTTAAGTGAATTCCCATAAGTTGCACTTAAGGGGAGGTATTGGTGTAATTAAATATTCACTAATTATACTTTAATTAAGCTTACTTAGGATAATGCATTACATAGTAGTTTTCATATGAGATACCTAGGATTTTGCACCTATATTTGCACATGGTGTTGGAGAAATTCCACTTTAGGTGGTGATAATCATTATCACATTCCAATTTATGTGTAGATCCACCTTTAGTGCTCTAATTATCACATTATCATCCTCCACATGTTGCACATACTTCATTACATAATGGAGGATTATCTACCTTTTGTGGACATGTGATTCCACCTTGTGTAGGTGGTATCTTAGCTACTCCTTATCATAGTCTTTTATTTCCTTTCCTATATAATCAGGCCCATTATGTACATTTTAATTATTTTCATTAGCAATAATATCATTCTTGCATCTTGTTGCAATTATCTTTCCATTCTATTGTGGAAGTTATCTCGGTCGTTCATTTGATCCTGGGGGTGTTGTATAGTCACCTAAAAATCTAATAGTTTATTTAGCCTTCTATTTTGTATTTTCATATCAAATCCCCTTAGATACAATCGTCCCAACACATTATCAGCAATAGATCATTGACGCGATTAGTGTTGAATTCCTACTTGATCCTATTGGGTTATATTCCTTCTAAATGTGCATTAAGAAATTGGATCTACCCTTTGTTTCCTTTTCCCTATTGTACACAAATATTTTGTGAAGAACATGGTATTGGAAGACATTTGTTTGCACCTAAGACTCCTTAGAAAAATGGAGTTGTTGAAAAAAACAATTGAATAATACAAGAAATGACAAGAAAAATGTTGAAAGATGCTAAATTTCTTGATATATATTGGAAATATTATGTGCATACTTATATTTATATTCTTAATAGAGTACAAGTGAGGGTCAATAATTCTAAGGCTCCTTATGAGCTTTCGTATGGAAGACTTTCTATTGTCAAATATTTTTAAAAAAATTGGAAGCAAAAGTTATGTCGAGAGAGATGAAGAAGATCTTGGAAAGTTTGAATCAAGATCTAATGAAGGGATATTTCTTGGATATTCAAAAAGAAAGAAACAAGGTACACGTGTTAAAAAAGAGACTCAAAAGTATTGTGGAAATCACAAATCTCAAAGTTAATTAAGAATGGAATGAAGTCACTTCAAAACCCAAAATTTTTGAAATAGAACATGCTCCTAGCACCATAGCAGAGAGAGAGAGAGAATATAAAAAAGGGAGATATAGATGCATAAAAAAAGGAATTAAAAAAACCTATGACAACATTAAAGTATGTTAAATAAAGCCATTCAAAATAATATAACATTGGAGATAAGAACAAAGGAGTTTGGACCCAAAGAAGAATTGCAAAGGCAAGTGAATATGAAAATATTTTTCTTTTATCTAAGGTGGAAATTGGAATCTAGAAAAGATGATGGATCACTGAAAGTAATAGAAGAATATTTGAATAAAATTGAATAAGAGTCAGACATAGCAATGAATGCCTAGACCAGTAGACAAGAATCTTATAGGAACAAAATGGGTGTTCAAGAATAAGTTGAATGAAGAAGGAGAAGTAACAATAAACAAATCTAGATTGGTGTATAAAGGCTACTCACAAGTTGAAGGCTATATTATGAGGAGAACTTTTCTCCAGTAGCTAGGATAGAAGCTATTAGGATGTTTCTTGCATTGTTTCTTATATGAACTTTAAGGAACATCAAATAGATGTAAAGTAGACATTTCAAATGAAGTTATTGAAGAAGAAGTCTACATTGCGAAACTTAATGGTTTTTAATTGGAAAAAGATTGTGACATGGTTTGTTAACTTAAGAAGGATCTTTAGGGTCTGAAGTAAGCTCCTAGATATTTCCTTGCAATATTAGACATGTATTCACTGTAGCAAGACTTCAAGAAAGGTACAAAAGATAGTAATCTTTATTTTAATGTTGAAGGTAACATACTCTTGATAGCTATGGTGTATGTTGATGATATTATTTTTTGGTGGAGATGATGATGTATATAAAGAGTTGTAGAAGAGAGGCAAAAATATTTTGAGGTGTCAATACTTGGTTAGTAGTCATTCTCTCTTGGTCTTCAAGTAACTCGGTTAGATGATAGTATTTTCATTCCTCAAAGTAAGTTTATCAAAGAGACATTGAAGAAATTTGGTATGAAAAACTCTAAACTATTGAGATGATGATGTATATATTAGATAATTTAGAATATTTGGAATTGAGCCCTTTGTCCTTGATTTTATAGGGGGAGATTAATACAAGAGAAGAATACATTAAGGGGGGCGGGGGAGAATACATTAGAGATATTGTACAAATGGATTGTTTGTCTAACATGGAGTTTTACACAAATGGCGATGATCATAATTATGGTGTTTCCATCAATGACAAAGGAAGATATTGTTGTAAATACAAGTTAATTTTGTTATTGAAGTGAACCTGATTTGAGGAGATTGATAGAAATATGTATTCAAATGTTCATATATTTTATGGTGTAGCTCTTGAGTGAACATTTGATGTTTCCAAAATGCTATAGTGTTAGAAGGTGGAATATGCATAAAAGAGTATTTGAAGTCTATTTGGGAGAATGCTATGCATTCCTCTATATTTGGTGATGAGAGCTTGTGGTTCTTGATATAATGTTTATATTATCTGGATGTTGCATTCTTGTGGTTTTAATTCCTCAACATTACAAATGATGTGGTTGGTAATCAAATATTGATGACAAAATGATTGTCTGTTAGGAGTGGTCTAAAGAATGCCCTACATTTCTCCACATTGATGTTTCTAGTACTATAGTTTGGTGGACATGCTTGGAATGATTGTGCAATGTCTTAGTTCATTTTTCAGTTGGTGTTGTGCTCGACAAGGATAGTTGTGATAATTAGTTTCTCAATAGTATGATTTATTATTGCTCTCTATCCAACGAAGTTGGTTTTCTTGTTTGGATCATATTCTCTTTGTTTTTACTTGCATTATAAATTGATTAAAGATGTTGGTTTGGGTCTTAATTGTTGGATTTATTGAAATGATGTACTTAGAGGGGAGGGGTGAATCAATACCTCTAAAATTTTTTGTGGTTGGCCCATTAACCTTTGTGTCATCAGATTTGTATATTCCTATCTATCTATTTTAGCTTTCTTATGTATGTGAAATCATAATATAAGTTCTTTGCATGTGTAAACATTCAAGAAACATACATGAAAGTAAATAACACATTACACAAGATATGATATCGTAGAAAAGTCCTGTTAGGAAGTAAAAACTGCGGTGGGGATGTCTACCCACAAAACTTCACTATCTACAGATAAGAAGGCAGCCGACTAAGGCTTACAATTTGATCACTTATGATGATCTACCCTGTTAGGAGTATTATAGTGGAGACCTGTTAGGATCTACTTCGTTTGAAGCTTTAGCAACACCGTTAGGTGTGCATTCTGTTAAGAGATTTATCAAAGAACTGTTAAGTCCACCTTCTACAAAAGGATTTCTGTTGTGATGCACTTGTTAGAATGAAACTATAATATAATTGTTTATATGATAGTATATGCAGTCTCTAATTACTGATAACAGACCCTGTAAAGCTTACAATGTATATGTAATCACCTTGAGTGATTTGCATAATACCTTGTCTCTGCTCGTCAGTAGCCTTTCTGTGTTCTTGCCAACTAATTTGATCTGTTTCTGAACTTTGCATGAATTCTCTTCTGCTTAGATGCTCTCCATGGCTACAATCATTTATCAACTGATTACAAGTATCTTCTATTACAAATGATTGAACATCTATTTATACTAGTTTCTAGCTCTATTATTGATTCACACTTTTCAAATTAACTCTAGAACCAAGGTTTACAACTTGACCTTGATATTTAGTTAGTTATGTTTTAGATCCGTTAGGATGCTTTAAAACGTTTACAGGGTAAAAGCACAATAATCTGTCACCCTTTTACAAAGGAAAAGGATGACAAAATCAAAGTTGTTCAGCTTCAATAGTATAAAAGTGACATTTATGTTTGGAATTTGAAGATGATGTAAACTAATA